>WBMZ01015597.1:0-116650 GCA_013400975.1 Atrichornis clamosus
GCTCCGTGCGCGCGGTAGCCGGCGGCGCAGCGCGAGGCACCGGCTCCAACCGGCGCGTCTCGGGTGCGGCCCCGCCCGCCGCCGGTGTCACGTTACCGCCCGCGCAGCCAATGGGGGGCGGCCGGCGGAGGCGCTGACGGGCCGGGGGCGGGGGAGCTGCGGCGGACAAAAGCGCCGCGCCCGGCCCCCGAACCGGCCCTCACCTGCGAAGCTACCTGATCGCCCTTCTCGGCAGCGCGGGGAGCTCCCGGCACCGCGGCCGTGCTTGTCCAGATGAGAGCCCCTCTGTGCGGCGCAGCGGCCGTGTCGACCCCCAGGCAGTAGCCGCCCCCTCGATGCCGGCATTTAAATAATCCGAGCCGTTGGAGGAGGTGGAGGAAGTGAAAAAGCCATTATCGCCTGCCGTTAGAAAATAAAAATAAAGAAGGTGACACTGGCCAAGAGGCAATTTAATCCCACCGGAGGCCTCGGCTGGGTCGGGGTGCGGGTCCCGAGCGGCCCCGATCCCCGCTGGGGGCGAGCGGAAGGAGCGCGGCTGGGGATGCTGGGGAGCGGTACCGCGCGGGGACATTCGGGATGAGCTCCCGCCCGGCGGCGCCCCAGCCGCTGCACCACCGCTGCAAATGTCCTGCAGCAATGGGGGTCTCGTTCCGGGGCCCGGGACACCCAACGCCCACCACCCTTTCTGACAGGAACAGTGAAAAGTCAGTGCGGCAAGACCCTTTCATGGCTCTTCAGTTCCTCTGAAAACATGATAGCAATATAATAAAGTTCACAAATAAACACAACGTTCTAAAACACTCAATCATAGATTCATTTGACTCTCCTGCTTCACCTCCTCTTTCTCCAGTGCATAGTGCAGCTCCCTCCTCCAGATGTCTGAAGGGGCCGATTCTACTGGGTAAAGGCATGAAAGCCTGAAGGAAAATTTTGATTCCTACCTAGATTTCTGCAAAGAACTGGAACAAATGGGCTCTGCTTCCCTCCTCTTAGTCGTGCAAACAGCTCAATCTACTCAAGTAATTGTCCTGCCATATTTTCATTATTAGTAACTCCATTGCAAGGACCTAGTCTAAGCTCTCTTAACAGTATAATTACACTCCTTACACCTGCTACGGTAATGCTTATTCTTTGTCCAGTCATTAACTTTGTGGGAAAAGGGACTGTGTTCAAAATACTGCTTTTCCTCCATAAAACACAAAAATCCTTTTCTTCACAGCTGTACAAAACCCGCATTTATTTTAAACAGCGCAGACACTAAATTTTGCAAAAGTTAACAGTTTTAAAATTGTGTTCAGTACACATTTAGCTACTAGTACTACTTTCAAAGAGACATTAAATATACTTTTGTGCAAGCACAAGCATTGCACTGTAGCCAAAAGTGAAACTAAACAAAACAAAAGTGAACCTCACTTTTTAATCCAAACATGTAGAAATACTAATGCAAATGCGTGTTGAAAAAAAAAAAAAAGACCATTTGTTTTTCTAGTTTGCAGTCACAGTGGTATCCTAGCAGAGAATGTATTTGTTTTAGTTTAGTATTAGTTTCTACTTAGGGTGATGTACGTTGATAATAATCTAACCTCAGAGAAGCCACTATTGTCACTACAAAGATGTCAACATCGTGGCATTGTCTGCAATTACCGCTCCAAGAGTCGTTGGTGAGGTTTGGTAAACAGCAGAGAGCAGGCCAGCCTCTTCCCAGGAGACCAATTCCCATTTGTCTCATGACCTGCTGCCTCTTCAGCTGGCTGTATCATCGAGACAAATTTTCTGCTCTATTAGGGTTTCCCTGAGGAATGATTTAATCCATTTTACTGGGACTATCTCCCCCTTCTGTGAGCAAAATAAATAAAAGTACATCTCATTGTATAATCTTGCTTTCTATACCTCAAAAACTCAGAAAAGTCTGTCTCCAGGATCTGCCACATTTTCCTTTTGTCAGCAATATGCTAGGAAGACAAATTAATGTTTAACTAAATTATAAAACCAAGAACTCTTTGTGCTAAAAATCAAAGTATTGTATTGAGAACACTGAAGTTAATGTTCATAAGGTTCATAATTGCTTGAGCAGAAGATTGCAACACAGTTATCTAGGTTTAGTTCTTTGATACTGAGTAGGTCCTGGGGAAACACAAGGGGAGGACTCAACCCATCAGTCACACTCCACCAATCTCTGAGCAATGGTATCTGAGCAGAGGAAATATTTTGTTAACCACTTACTCAAAAAACCCACTGTTTTAGCAGTGCAGCACCTGAGTGTATATCTAGCAGATCGAGTTCATCTTTAAGGGTAGCTTAGTGCCAATTACTTTAGGATTAATTTCTTTCAGTCTTTTTCAAGCAACATTATCTGGAAAATGTTCTTCAAGCTCCAACACCCTTTCTATATTTGTGACAGCCATTTGTAAGATACTGAAAAACAACAGCTTGGCAATCCAGTGAAAGTTGAGCTTCCTTTCACACATCATGCAATCCCCTGATCTTTTGACTTGATATTTAGATGTTACACACACAGCTTTGAAAATATATATTAAAAATAATGATTTCAAATGTTATGCTCAATGTGACTTTTGGGTGTCCAGAGCATTTGCTTCAACCCCTTCAGTCGTGCAATTCTGGGAAATCTCATGTAGTAAGAAAGGGAAAGCTATATAGCAAAGTGCTGTATTTTTAAGAGGGTAATATAGTCAAAATTTCACTTTAAAATATTTTCTATTGAAAATTCTTTTTAGTATTAGAGAGATTATATTATGTTTGTCTTTTAACCCTCCAGCAGTGCTTGGAGTTGCGGGAGCAGCAGCATCTTGATTGGCAATAATGCTGGCAGGAGTATCTGAAGCTGAGCCAGTTCTGTAAATAAAGCACCCTATGACAACTTGCCCTGTGATCACCAAATGCGTTTCTGACTATCTGATTCTCAAGATCCCATCTTTTGATATGAAAGGCTACAGCTTCATAGTTAGCTGAAGCATGAACAAGCAGATCACAACTCTTTAACCCCTAAAACTCCATACTACCATTTATTCTCCTAAAGAGAATAAAAATAATGTATGCTTCATACTATCCATATATCCATATAATTTAATTTCAGTCCCTGGCACATCCTGATTATTACCTCACTTGCTCTTTCTGGCATTTGCTAAAGTTTCTTTGTCTTCTACTGAGAATTTATAAATCACATGTTCCACATGCTCCAGATTATTGATTTCCTGGTGCAATAACGTGGCTCGCAGTGACCAACAAAGGCTCTCCCTGCAGGGGCGGGTATTTTAGAACAACACTTCCCTCTGCCGGATCTGTGGGCAGTCACAGCTCTGCCTGCCAGGAGAGACCTGCACACATTTCTCTGCCTCTTGCTCCGACAAGACCCCTGCTCCTCCCAGAGTGTGTTGGACAGTACGAAACTAGCAAAGCCCTTATTAATTCTTCAGATGAATAGGATAATAGTAAAAGTTTAATCCAGTATCAACTGGACAGAAATATCAGTTTAGTTTCTGCTCAGGACAGGAGTATCTCAAAGCCGTAGATACTGTGGAATTTGGAAGTCTTAGGGTCTGACATTGCATATTCACTCCAGAATCCTCACAGCTCTATGCCAGATGAAATTAGAACAATATTTAAACAATAACCTTTTACCCAGATCAGCAGGCATTTCTTTGTAGAGTGTATATTTAGGGCCCCACAGAAAAAAATATCTACTTTTTTTTAGAAGCATTGGCTGAACTTTTTGTGACTCTAAGGAAAACTAAAATACTGCTGCAGTGAATTTTAATTGCATGCTACACTTCCTACCTGGCCACCTGTTCCAAACTGCTAACAATAACCAGAGTATGACATTTTACAGGGGGGTGGATAGAAACCACTATATTCAGATACAGCTGAATACAGACACTGTCTTGCCTTCAAGTCATACAGTTGTTGGAATACTGTCCTCAGCTGAGGGTGAGTGTTAAGAGGAAGGGAAGAAACAACTGCAGAGATATATTAGTAAGACTATGCTTAATTCTTGCCCCTCACAAGGACAGGAACTGGTCCCACTGCAATAATACATGTGTTCCTAACTCACTTGTACGAACACGACTGAAAAACATAATTAAGCATTTTGCTGAACAAAGATTCTGTTCACATACTCCGCTGAATGAAGGCTTTTGGTGGACTTCAAAACACAGGAAGATGACGAATAAGCGGAAGATAGAAGAAGGGGACTAGAAAATACAGATATAATCCTAAAACAATATTCCCTGTCAGTGAAATTTACTCTGAAAAGGCAGACAGAGAGACAGAGACTTTTTCTCTTTCACAGAAAAAATGTCCAAAGATTGGATCAGGGTGATACCCAATGTTGAAAGGTAGAACAGGTAAGAGTGCTGAAAGCCATACTGAAGATAGCTGGAATAAGCCACCACTAGAAGACAGGAAACAGATGATTATGCAGTAGGTGGTTCTTGATCTGTGCTCAAAACAAAGCCTGTGCTAAGCACACAGAAGGTCTAGTTAGAAAATATCATATGAGAAATACTTCACATGAAAAAAAGTGTTTTCAAAGAGTTTGGCGAGGAAATAAAAGGCTTGAATAAAGAAATGAGATTCTCAGGATTAAGGAGACATCCTGAGTAACAACAACAGGGAAAGGAAATAAGAACCCCAAAGCAACAGCATAAGGTGGCATAAGCAATGCTTTTCCAAGCAGGATGTTTTCCAATCATCACCTTGTTTTTCAATGCTGAAGAATAGGGATTACTCTCTCTGTCATTTTGATGGTATTGCCTTCTTGCCTCCTGGTGATCCCTGCATCTTGTTGATTAATTGTAAAGTCTCTGTCTGAGACTTTCCAAGAGAACTTCTAAGGTGGACTCCAAGTTGACAGTATAACTAAAGATGAGTATTTGTCTTCCAACAGCTTTCAACACAAAATAAATATTAGTTGGCTCTAGTAACCCTACAGGCATTATCAGCTCACATTTGGCACTTAATACTGCATTACTAATAATTGCTGTATGTCTGCTAGAATGCTACTAAGAAATAATAATAAAAAATAAATTAGTGCTTTGGGATTCCAATACCATTCACTCTTATTGTTCAAAAATGCTTTGACTCCACTGTACAATTCTAGTATTGCAAGTACAAGTCATAAAAAAGCAATTAAGAATCCACCACTTGAAACACTACATCACATAATTTTCTGCAGAAAACACAGGGAATACACTTCAGTGTATTCTTACACAGGTCCTGGTTTCTCTCAACTGTCCTAGACCTTTCTTTCACTTATGCTCTCTTATTTTTTACATTTCACTCACCTCGCGCAGGGGTGAAATAATTTTATACTCAGTAAATATTTCATTAATGCCAGCTTCTCTTTGCTCAGTGCTCTTGCAAAGTCTTGAATTTCCTGAATTCAGCACTTGTCTGGAGACAACTTTATGCTTCCTAGAAATCAGAAGTCCCCCAGCAGGGAAATACTTACTGAGTTGTTTTATGTCATCAATGTTGCTTTACTTGTTAGGCCCCAGACATGCAGCCCTGATTTCAACTGGGACAACCCAAGGGGGTCACTCCCTTCAAATGACCTCTTGTTGCTGATTATGGTCCCCAGCTAATTTTTCACCAGAAGTTGCTGCTCCCTCAGAACTGCAGCCTGGTTCACGTGTGATGTTGTTCCCCAGTTCGGTGCTACCCAAACTAACCAGGTCAGTTTAAAGACTTCTGGCTACAGGATTTTTCTCTGCATCATTACAAAATACCCCATTTGGAATCAGCCAGTCTAAGCTCTTACGTGTTTAACTTGCCCTTACAAAAAAGCAGTATCTGCTCTGCACCTTGCAGACCCAGCTCCTCAGGGAAGCTGTTGCATCAAAAGACCAAAGGCAGTTGTCTTTCAGCACACATTCAATCTGGACCTTCTTCTCTCATTCTCTTTAGTCTTCTTTCCTAATGTGTATTTTGAGGTTGGCCAATGATTTATCTGAAAAAATTTTCCCCTCTCAATAGTGTACACATCAGTTCCTTAGTATATATAGCCCCTGCCAGAAAAGTGTCACAGAATCACTTTCTTGTAACTTGAGGAACCCATAAGAAAAAAAATGTCTCTGTTACATCTCAAGCAGAAACTTGCTTTCTGTTTCCTAGAGGACATGGTAAAAATAAGACAAGAAGCTCTGTTATACCAAAGTATCTTTATGCCAATTCAAATACAAAGAAGTTACCTCTGGAATCTGTCAGAAAATACTTCCTTTTCCATATTCTCTCTCATTATTAATGGCATGATTCTACAGGGGAAAAAATCTAATTTTGTTTACAAGCCTTCACAACATAAAAATATTTAATTTAATAAAGAAGTCAAAGATACATAGACAAAATTTAAGATCAGCATTGGTAGTACGAAAAATATCCCAATAAATTAATTTGTTTATAGATGCTAAGAAATGCTAGAGTTATCCAACACCTGCTTCACTCTGCAGTTGCATTCAATTTTCTTTCTCATACTTTCATTCAAAATGTATGAGGTCATTTAAAATTGAAGTGCTCTCAGCACCTTCTAAGATTAGATCTTTAGAGGCAATAAAGCAAGTATAATCTGAATTCCAGGATCACATGAATTGGCTATGATGCCTTTTTAAAAATTCTGCCAAGGATATGCAGTAACTACTATCTGATAAACAAATTGTAACAGTGCAGCCTACCAGAAAAGGAAAGAAAAACTCATTATTTTTGAATGAGAATCAAAATAAATGCTTACAGCACAGCCTGTTATGGGGAGTTCTTCAGCACATATTTGGAATGTTTAATCACAAAACAATGTAGTTAGACACGAGTCATACAGCTCACCCCAAATGACTGAAAAGTCCTATGCATTTGTTTAATACTCCATACCCTGAGTAATATAGGAAATTCTCACTGAAATACTTCCAGATTCCTAGGCTCCCCTTATGCAATCCGGTGTTAGTCACACAGTGTGGGAGCAGTCAGATAGTCACATCCTCTTCCCTGATCCAGATGCTGGCAGGACTCAGCCTTTAGGAATAAAGTTGGGCTTGTGAGATATTTGGGCTGTACTTCTTCATCTGTATAATCATGCATTCTATTTAAGATGGCACAGTAATTTCTCAGAACATCTCTTCAATAAAGACTTGCAAAAGACAAGATTCACACTCTTTCTTGAGCAGGGCTTACAGACACAACAGGGCAGACTGAAGTGGTGGCATGGCAATGGGCTGGGGGTAAGGATGGTGCCTTCTTCCTGAGAGTCTCCAAATTTTCCATGGCTAAGAGGTGTGTGGGTGTCCTGCCTAACCTATTGCACAGGCCTGAGTACAGGACTGGACACTGAACTGCTGCAGACATCAGCATGCCTTTCTGTGCTTTGGTTTGAAAAGCTGTGCAGCTGTGCAGTTCTGAGGAAGTAAAGGGACAGAGGAAGATACTAAGAAGAGGAATTGTGATTGTGATCAGAAAAATAGTCTTCTGCCCATTTCTTCTTAGTAAACAAGCCTGTTTCAAAGATTTATATGTCGCACCAATAATTTTCCTGTTGACAAAAGGATTCTTTAGGGCCTTAAATTAATATAAAAAGGAAATTAGAACACATGTGCCTTTTGGAACTGCCACGTGTAAGGTTTTATTTTTATGACTTGTATAATACCACTTTGGAAAGTACTGGCTATATGCCAAGGGAAAGCTGATTTAAATTTTATGGTTTTCATCTCTACTTTGATTTGACCAAGATACAGGTTTATTAGAGTCTTACCTACTGAAGCTAGGGAAGAAAATTCTAATGGATAAAACAGAGCTGAAATCAGCTGATTTTCTATGGACTGTTAATAGTGTGCTTGGGCACCCAAATTCTGCCAAGTAATTTTCTCCTCTTCAATTGAACTGCCTCACTAATGTGAAATGTAGAAACTCCTGACCACCATTCCTACTTCAAAAAAAGATGTAGCTGTATTATATGCAAAGAAATGAGCCCAAAAATGCACTAAGTCTTATTTCTAATGAATGAGAATGTGTTAAGCTGTTAGACCAGCCATGTAAGGCTTTTATCAAAAATTGAGGAGGCATTACTCTGCACTTAAAAAATGAGTGAGATGCTTCTAAACTGAAAGTCAGTATGAGATACTTGGGGTGCTTAAAAAAGGCCAGTAAAGTTCAATCTGCGTGCTGGCAAAGTTACTTTTAAAATATATAAATAAATATTACTTCTATGTATGAAAGAGAAATCTGAAAATGCAAATACCTCACCACACCTAAATTTATTACTTTAACTGAGTCCTGGGATTCAGGACTGATTAAATTTTATGAAAACTGTTGAATGCTGCATTCATAAGACAATGTATTTAATCATTAGGCTCGATATGCCTCTTTTCCCTGCTGTGCCAAAACTTATAAAATTCTTTTAAGTTAGCTATTTTTGAAACAGAAGTTTTAGACCTTCTCATTGCTCAAAGTGTAGGAAGGCTGAACTGCTTACTTAGTTTCTCTAACACTGATGAGACAGGCAGGCCTCCCTTTAAGACCTTCTGACTGATATGCAAAGTGAGGCTTTCCTGCTTAAAGCACAAAATACCATTGCATTAAAAAAAATTAAATTGTCATTTTGGGGGGAAGAACTTGAAAAATTGCTACTGTGCATAGATAGCAACTGCAGTTTTCATAGTCGTCCATTACTACAGTAGACTTCAATTGTTGCAAAAGTTGGACCTCTTATATGTTTTTCATATTACTTCAGTTGAAATCTAGACCAAAACTGTTGCACCAGATGCTACAGAATTGTAACTAAAAGAACAGACAATGCTGTCTTTGACACGTTAGTTAAACTGCAGTGGATCCTATTAACTCACATGTTCAAAAGATTCTGTTTTACCAAGAGGAGTCACAGCCTTGCAGGAGAGGAAATGTCAGTGCCAGTTGAAGCAGACAAGATTTAAAACCTCCTGTATTCTTGACCATATCTGCTGATCTGGTAAACACTGAGCTTTGCTTAGGGTAAGAACGCAAACAGTGCTTGTTTTGTCATCTGAGGAGAACCAGCAGAATCTTACCAACATCCCTTCATCTGTATCACGGGCCTAGAGTAGAAGGGTGGTACAGAAGCCTGGGAAATATCACACAGCATGGATTTCCCCATGACGTCTGCTTTGTACGCAATAGTCTGAAAAATATGTGCATCAATGGAACAAAAGGCTAATAGTAGGCTAAAGTTTCTTTTTTCCCTCGTTGTCATGACACGGCACAGGTTGGGATCTGCTGCCCTCTGGTGCATGCTTGCAGAGGTCCTCTGTGCCAGGGCACCACGGGACAGACCTCTGCCAGAGACCACGAGAATTCTCAAGAAGCATGACAAAAAACAAGGAACAAAGTGTTACGTTCTTTGTGTGTCTTACTTAGGATCTAAAATAATTTCTGGGACTTGTTTCTTAATTTTGCTGTTTTGTTCTGGCTTTGTCAGAGTATTTCTACATCCAAGTAGAGGTGTTCTAGTTTGTTCTATGAAATTGGTTCTCTTCAATCAGCTCTCACTCTTTCATTTTCTATGAATACACAATGATTATATACATAACACAATACATATGGTAATGCTATGTAAGTAGGGTCTACTGTGTTTAATATCTGCATTGTCTGCTAATCCTTATCTTTGTGATTCTTACTGACACATCAGGCCTTTTTCTAGTATCCACATTAAAAAAAAAAAAGAATACTTGCCATACAAGCTGTTTTCTCATTGGCTTGTACAGCTTTTTTCAAAAATATGCATCTGTATTACCAAACATTTTTAAACAAGAAATGCATTTGATACACAATGTCATGCCAGGCCCTTGTAAAATCTGATTTGTGGGTTCTTTCAGCTCTGAAGAACTGCCATGGGACTTAGCATACAAAATTAATTGGAGTTGTACAATCTTTCTCTTAAACTCCTGTACAAGGATGTTGATATTAAGTCAAACCAGTTTTGAAAAGGTTTATTAGAGCAGGAAAAGTGGGCTGTGAAGACATTTCTAATATATATATGTATTCCTAACTGAATAATCAAATTTAGTGATGATGAGGTACTGATTAAAGAGAACTTTTTCATTTATGAATTGTGTAAGTCTCTGTCCTGGTTGTGAAGAGGAACCTTAAAAATGCAAATCCTGTGAGTTTGTGGAATACTTCAAGAAATCTGGAAAATCTCACTCTTTTCCTGATAAGTGGTTAACTTGGGTATGAGATCATTGTTTATGATTTTGACATTTTATTCCTTCCAGAAAGACCAAAGCCCAAAGAAGGTAACCAGTTAGTCCAGTTTACCCCAAGAGAACACCAATTCTTATGACACTTGGGAGATTCTACGTACATGTGCGCGTGTAGCTCCATACTAAGACGCAGTTGAGCATAGAGATGAGATAAATCGCAATTCAAGGTCTGACAAAAAACTCCACAAAATCCACCACAGCTTGGTAAAGGGGAGACATTTCTAAGCCTTGGTTCAGCCCCGTCGCTGCGCCTCGCTGCGCCCAGACCCCCCGCCCTCAGCAGCCACTCACCCACACGGGGAGCCGGCCGGGACGGGAGGGACGGGCGCTCTCCGCCCCTCAGAGCGGCGGGACGGGCGGCTCCGGTCCCGCCCCATCGGGAGCCATCGCGGCGGGCCGCGGAGGCGGTGTCGGGGCGGTGAGTTGTGGCGGCGCCGGCTGGGTCGGAGGCGCTGCCCTCGGGACGTCTCTGCCGAGTGCCTGTAGGGGAGGTGGCTCCCAGCCCGAGCTCGGCGTGGTCGCGTTAGTTGCCCCGCAGAGCGGCCGGGGCCGGGCCCGGTGAGCCCCCCGCGCTGACCGCGGGGCCTGTAGGTGAGGGCGGGCCGGGCTGGTGCCCGGCGGGTTCTGGCCTCTCCAACTCGGTGCTGCACACGCGGAGCGCTGCAGGTTGGAAATACGCGTGGGTGGGAGCGGAAGTGCAGCAGAGAACGGCAGAATGGTAAAGCTGCGCTATGAGGGGGAAAAAGAAGTGAGAGAAATTCCCACAACCTTGTCCCTCTCCATTGTCCATATGGTAAAATTTATTTATCTGCACACAAGTTTTCTTCATTTCTTGTAGAGTATGGAAGAAGAAATGACAAAATGTTGGCCCATGATAAATCCTTCTCATATAGCTGTTTCTTAAGTTCAGTTCTCTTACCCAACTTCCCTGAGTACAGTGATTTTGGCAACAGTTCTCTTAGCTCAATAAACCATTTATTTTTCATAGGTGGTAGGAAAAAAGTTCTGGAGAGGCCTCCCCTGGTAAGATGGCACCTTTTCTTTCTGTAAAGTTTTCATTCTCTAGGCAACAATAAGAGAGAGTCCTTCTAAAGCTTGACCACATTTAGTTAAGATGTAACATTTTCCAGGTTTGCTTATCTAAAAAATATTAAGCACAACACTAATATAACAGGGGTCATGCTTACATTATGACATTATTGTGGTGGCAGACAGGCTTTCAGTGTTTCTAGTAATGTTTGTCACTAAGACTGCACAGTAAAATGAGATGATTTGTTACCTGAAAAAATGTAGCAGCTTAAGGAGTCTGACCAAAAGTAATTCAAGCTCTCTATAAGCTCTATGACATGGTTTTTATAGAGATAATATAACTGAAGCTCAAAAATGAAAGGGCAGCAGCATTTGGCCTTTAGTTTCAAAGGAGAAAAATCACATAATTATGAAATTGTAACTTTTCATGAAATGCCGCGGCGGTTCAGCAGCAGCCAAGGTCAGGGATTTGTGCAGCTGTGAAGGGAGCAGAAGAGTCTACAACTCAGACATTTGTATCTATGCCGGAACACAAGCACAGCATGAGCTAAATGATTGTTAATACACAGCATAGAGTTCCCATGACAAAGTCTAGCTGTATCTTCCAGTCTAGTTTAAATCACCAAACCTGAGTTTAAACCAGATTAGCAACCAGAATGTGTCTTCCTACTAGTCCCACTAAAAAACATTTACTACACTGACCTTTTTGTAGCCTTACTTGCTTCTCATTCCCCTAAAAATATAGAAAGCTGCAAGAGTAGTCAGTTGTTATCCCTTTTCCCCTAACATTAATTTTCCTGTTTTCTCTATGGATTATGCAAGCCTGAATTCCAGGGGGACTGACTGCATGAATGCTTCAGAGCACTGAAAATTAGAATGGGATAAAAAGTATTCCTGACTTAATTTCTGAGTTTAACGGACATGACTCTTGGCCAAAACGCTGGTATCTGATTCCAAGATTGAACAAAGAAACATTAATAAGATTAAGAGAGAAACAAATATTACCTTTTAATTTCCCCAAAAAGATCACTGCATTTTCTGTATTTGAAGAACCTTATACATTTTGAAGAGAGTTGGAACGGGGTTTGCAGTACTTCTGTAGCTGCCTAGCATTGTGTAACTTCCCTGATCTAAAACAAGCTTTGTATCTCGATGGTAAAAACTTAGCTTAGATCATTATAAACCATCTCATTGATGTGCCTTACACATGCTTGTTGTCAAGATACGTACAGGGGTAGTAACGAAGAGTGCACACATCCTAAAAGTAATAGTAAATAATTCTCTTGAACCTGTGATGTGTTTTAACATGTAATTTATACAATTATTGTGAGAATGTATCTATTTGGAAAAAACCAGTAGGCCTTGCTTTTTGTTTGTTGGTTTGGTGTTTATGGGGAAGTGATGTTGGTTGTTTTGGTTGTTTGTTGGGGGTTTTTTGGTTTTTTTTTGTTTTTTTGTTTTCTTGTTTTTGAGATCAGTGCGGGTGAGTGTCTGGTTATATTAAGGAGGCCTTTCCCTTTACATCCTAGAGTAGCCTAAGTGGAGGCACTCAGAGTTGCAGATAAGAGGCATTTTTAGAAATAAAAAAAAATCATAAAAATATTTTATAGGAGGCCTTTTCATTTAATAGCCAGTAGTCTTGTCTCTGAGTGCTCTTGAGTCTGAACAAATGCTGTTCAATTTTCGCTGGAAAAGTGTCACAAAGAAACAGTGGCAGAAGTGTTACATGCTAGTGCCCTTTCTTACTGAGGCTGTTCAGCAAAGTTGTTTCTATTATGTTCCTCATAAAGTTTTCACAGTTCCTACATTTCTGTGGTATTAAAGGTGGATATAATTTTTTACTTCAGGTATTCTAGGTACTTGCAGAGATTGACCACGCCACAGTGATACAGGTCTGCTGCTGCTCAGGAAATGTGGTTTTGCATGTTTGCCTTCGAATAATGTGCCTTGTGTCGAATAATGGTTCTGTCTTTCAGTGCAGCATGGCAGTAATTCTGGAAATATTTACAACTGTTAATAATTCTTCTTACAAAGCTTGTAAATTAGTTTTGCATGTAAGGGTTGCAAAGTTTTTATTTAATTATTCTATTTCTTGATAAAAAATGAAACAAGCAAAGATATGCATGTTTGTCTCTCCGTGCTAACTAACTACTGCTAGTGTTCCCAGCGTGCCACAAGAGTAAATCTGTCTTTGGTCTGAGCCTGGGGAATAGCACCATTGTCACAGTCACATTTTAAGGTAGAATCAGTATGTTACACAAGTAGTTTTTGTAAGCTTACACAAGGAGAGAAATCGAGACCTTCACAACTTTTTTGATTTTGCATAGTTATTATCAAAGATTATGTTGAATATGCTAAGTAGTATTATTAGAAGTAACTTAAAATGGATTTGCAGGTCTTTTTAAGCACATGTATTTCTTTTGTGTCTTTCCAAGTATCTGCTGACTAGTGTTGAAGATTTGATTGCTGTTTACTTTTGTTAGTCCACAGACCAGCAGAGTTTCTTCTTGTAAAGGAACAGCAATTGTTTACTTGCAGATTACTAAACGCAGTGGGCTTGTGGGGGGTGGCTGTATTTTTGAAGGTCTAATTGAGTTAGCCACTTCTCAGTACTGTGTGAGAAAACCACTAATTTCAGAATTGAGGCTGAGTTTGTAGCACTGGAATAAGAGAAAGGTGAAATCAGCATACTTTTAAAACTTAACTCATTCAATGAGGCATCCTTAAAAGGGAGTACTGATTGGCCTATTCTAGTAGTTTATAAGTGTAAAGGACACTTTCTTGTCGGACTAAAATCATTCTTCTTAATGAAAATGTTGTATTTTACTTTGGTGTTGATTTGCCTTTAAATTTCTGTTTTCAAGGCTTGCATGGTATTGGTTTAAGAGGCAATGGCATTCCTTTGTTTCTAATACAAATAGAATAGTTTTTTCTTTCTTTTTTTATTCTCTTCCCTTTTTCAGATAGCAAAGTTGGGGGAAGCAGGAGTTATCTACCCTTTAATGACTAAACTATGGAAAACAAAGTTAATAATTATAAAGCTGTGGCTACTGTGTTTCTGACATAGATTTGTGGGTTATATGTTTCTCTCTAACACAATTCAGTCATTTTGACAATGTCATCCAATATATATGTTTTAAAATACATTCTAGAAGTAGTTGCCTGAAGTACCAGTTCTTACTTCTTTTCTTATAGTTATTAATTGACACGACACATTTTCTCCAGTCAGTGAATGATCTGTCACTCCACACAAAACATCTTTTCTAGCTGTTTTCTGCCACGGGAGATATTTGATGTTTGCCAAGTCACTGTGGCAAAACTTAATGTAGTTGTATAAAGTGTGTAGGCTTGCCTCTCCACTGTGACTGGTGATCCTAATTATCCCAATTTCAGCATACCTGATTTGAAACACTTGGAAATGGAGACCAGTTTGAAAGATGTGTAACTTTTTAAAAAATTGGGCTCTTTTCTATTCTGTCTGTATTTGCAATTGTAATAGCAATTTTTATTACACAAACACATTTTTACAACAATTCTAACAGAGACTTTGAAGCTTGAATTGATTTTAGGCTTAGTTGTTATTCAAAGAAAAGAAGATCAGTGTTGTTAAATAAAGGCAGCCTTCCTTTGAGATGACATTCAGAAACGTTTTGGAGCCGTGTCAGTTAGAAAGTTTCATCCTCTATGCTTACAACTGTGATAAGGTAATAATTTACTAACGCTTACTTAATTGAAACAAAATCACTGGAGGGAAGAGGAGAGGATCTTATCTTAAAATTGCTTAGTGATGTGTAGAAACTAATTCCTAGAATCTGAAAGGTTTTTCAGGTCACTTATTTTTTATGCAGTCATGTTTCTTGCTTCAAGAAACTTCTGTTGCCGTGGCATTAGAACATGCCAGCTAAGAACAGATTTGCTCTCCAGATCCATCAAACATTCAGCCTCTGCAGTAAGTATTCCTTCAGTTTCATAGAGAAAATGATTTCATGCAATGCTTTAGAGATGCACTAATTTTGCAATGTTGCAAATATATGTGCATCAGCTGTGGGTTTTTTTATTTCTTGTTAGATAGATACAAACATTTACTATCAAGAACAAAATAAGGTATTTGAATCAGTCAAATATTAACCATACTGGCGTAACAGAATTTGGTGATTATTGCTTTGTGTATCCTTTTCAGTCTTCAAAGTCACATCTAGCACATATCACACCAGAAAGATTGTCTAGGTTTTAGAGAGAAGCTTGAGATACAGGAGGCAGGTTCAATCTCAGCTTTATCACAGACTTTTGGTAAGACAATTTATTTCTTTCTATCTCAGTTTTCCTTTATATGAGAGTAATGGTGCTTCTTGGATGCTGCTATAACAAGGGGTATATAAGTACCTCAGACTTAGTTTTATATAGAATCTTCTCAATTTCTCAGTTTAATTGCTTGTAAGATTGTGTAACTTCATTTTAAGTCTTCCAGTTTTGTTGAGAAAAAAGAGCTTTGCAGCACGTCAGGAGGTCACACACTGCCTAGCATATAGAACACTGGAATGTAAACTGTGTTCCCTGGTCAGAGCAGGAGTTCATCTAGTCAGCAGAGTGGGTCAACCAAGGCACATGCCAGATCCTTTAAAGCAGATATGCAAACCATTATACTGGACAGTTGTAAAATATTTTGCCCAAATGGGAAGTTTATTTTAGTGTGCAAGTCACTTTTCAGGTCAGCTTTTGTCTGAGTCAGTTTTTTATATGCTGTATGTATTTCTATTCTGTATAATTCAGTTGGATACTCTCACTAAATGTCCTCAAATTTAACACCGGTTGTTTTGATTTTTTTTTTAATTTTGGATTTCTTAAGATCTTGGCTTCAGTTGTAGCTTTTGATACTGAATTCCACAATTTATTTATGCACCATATAAAAGCATTTGCTTCCAACATTTTAAAACTTACTGCCATTCAATTTCATGACAGGTTTCTCTGTATTAGGAAAAAAGATAAATACAAGCAGCACCTGACTTTCTATCAGGTATTTTCTTTGTTAGAAAGTGTTAGGGAAAGTAGGAGGTCAGTTAGAGCTTGATGAAGACCTCCCTCTCCTGCTTTACACCCATTTTTGACTCATGGAAATCCTAGCCCTGCATCTAGAAATGGCTTGAAGATTATCAGGTGATGACATAACTGAACTAAAACAAAAAAGAGTCTTAAGATTTCTAATGACCTTCGGGAAGAAAGAATGCAAATGGAGGTTTCATTTTTAAATCCCAGTTAATAAGTTGGCTTCCTTAAAGTAGTAAGGTCAATCTGAACCCCACTGATCTGTGAAAACCTGAAAACTAACGCAGGTCCAGCTATTCTGTTTTAAAACTAGTTCCAAGGCACAAGAAGCAAATAAATAGAAAGACTTGAATCATTAAATATTTAAAGTTATATAGTATGGAGCTGTAAGGTGAAGGCTTATTTTATTGTTGATACATTTTTAACTAGGGAAGGTTACTCAATACAGTTAAGATTTATGTTAATTATAAAAGTCCTGCAGTTGATAAGCCTTTAGCTTTTAGCAAATTGAAACAATTTAAGGAGAGGTAATCTATGGAACAAATTTACTCATGGCAGCATACAGAATTCTCATTGTTAACTAGCAAGACTCAAGGTAAGACTTACTTCTTCCACTGTGAGAAGTAGTCTAGCATGTAAAAATGGATGTGTGTGTGGCTCAGTGTAAGTAGTATCTGTGTTGTTTGTATTTTTAAAGTACAGCCAAACATGAATCATATTTACCAAAACATGCACTGTAAAATTGGATTAATCTTCTAAACCATATGTGTTTTTAAATAGATGCAATACAGATTACCTAGTCAGGACTCTCTGTTAACTCCCTCTTATTCTGTGTTAAGAAACCTGACTTCAACTGTGTAGTATAGCGGTTTGCTTCCTGAGAACAAATAAAAGGTGTCCTGTGTTTGATTCCTCTGGTGTTCATGTCACTTAGATGAGGTCAGAATCAGATCTGTTGAGCAGACATATGAGCAGAGAAGTATCTGCTTAATTTTATAGCTTCACATTTTTCAAATCACAGTCTATGTGATGGCTTCATTACTGTAAACAGGCTGAGTGCAAACGTACCTGCTGCATACTGTTGAATATGGTTTTTGAATCTTTCTGATAATAGCAATAGCTAGCAGTGGTACAAGTCACTAAAAATCAGTAGCTTGACTCAAAGAAACAGGATTGTCTGGAGTGCTGAAGAACTATATTAATTTCCATGTAATTTTTTTCTGGCGTCCAGCTAGTTTGCAAAGATAGATATGAACTTGCGCTTTTTTTGTTTGCACATAGGAATAAATTTTGTTTTCTTTTCCCTAACTTCCTTTTCATTTTTAGCTTAAAAATCTCACAAGTATCAGTAGGTTTTTCCCTGCCTTTATATAGGGTAGTCATTACAGTTTTATTTTACAGAAGTTTTCCAATATCTTAATTTAAGGCCTGAATATACAGCAAACTCATGTTCTGATGTGATTTTGCTGTGCTGTAAGTAGATACTTTAAAGTTTTAAAAATCTGAATGAAAATAGGATATGTTTTTGCTATTTTCCTCTTACTCATCAATTTAACAAATAAAATTACATCTCAAATGCATACTTTCCAAACTGGATTGAGCAGGATTTGGGCCAGAAATAGCACAGTCTTTAAGTTGTTTTCGTTGTTAGCCTATTGTAGAAAATAAAAAGACAGTATATATACTATTTTTTTCTTTTTAGGTCATCTTTTAAAGCTATTGAGCTAAATTACGCCCCTCTTTCATTCTTGCTGAAAGTCTAGTGGATTTAGATAATGATGAATGAGGATTTAGGACATTTTTGTGTATTTTCCTGTTAGTCTGAATTCAAGCTATTATGGAAGCTTTAATGAAAGAACACATCTATAATTTTGTGTAACTACTGAATTCAGCTGGCAATGGTATATTTGAGAAAGCATGAAGGAGGGTTTTCATGCAGAATCCAACAATGCCATATTTTGTCTTTCTTAACAAAGCCCTTCTGTCTGTACATTTTGATCTTGCAGACAATGCCCTTCAGACATAAAAACACAAAACGAATTGAAGGCCTTGATAGCAATGTGTGGTAAGTAAGAGGAAAGTATCTGCACATTTCAGAAAATGTCTTTGGATTATGTATTTTCTTTCTAAAAATACAGCTATTGCCAATAATATGGTGCATGGCCCTTGCTATCCCTGCTGGAATATATTTGGCACTTGTGTAGAAGCAGTGAATGAAATTCAGTTAAAGGTGTGATTAATTGTTATTTTTGAGCTTTAAATATTAGGCTTGGGCTTCTCTTCCTCTAATAAACCACGTAAGTATAACTCACGGGCACAGTAGTATAGCTGACTTTCAAATTTAAATGTTAAATATGTTGAGTAATGTGTTTCAATTACACCTGATTTGTGTTTACCAAACAAATCAGATTTTTTAAAAAGCCATTATACTTGTCTTTATAATTTTTAATACATATTTTTATAGTTATTAAATTTGTCTTAAAGCAGTATTGCCATCACTGATAAATATGGAATTTTCTTAGTTGGTGAAAACACTATTCTGGGCTTCCATTAGTTGTATGTATATATGTGTGTACATATACACAAGGTGTTTTGATGATTCAGCCTTAAGCTAATGTTTAGCAATTTGTATTCATTTTTGACAGAACTGTGATGCTATGCAGGGAGGGTTATGAGGGAAGATGGTTGTTTTGTTTTGTTTTTAAAATTTTGTTAAGATTTCAGTAGGGAGGAAAGAGTAAAATGTAAAGTTGACCTGTGAAGGGAGGAAGGAAAAATTGTTGAAGAATCCTGCAGGCTACTGGGAACAGTTAATAAGCAGCCTGAAACAATCTGTTGCCTAAAATTACTTAATAAAATTATAGCACTCTGAGGTGACTGGGTAGTTTAAATGACACCTTCACTTGACTGAATTGAACCTTCAAGTCATTTCATGTGCCTGGTGTTCCATTTCTGCCTATATCCAGAGCTAATGTGTGTTTGTGCATGGGCACATCTGAGCACAGTTCTGCTGGCAGGAAAGTTATTCTGTAGATGCAGAACATCAGCCTTTTCTTGGGTGCTCTCTGACTCCTGTGGTCACTTATCACTGTTTCAGCCCTCAGGTCTTCACGTGAGCACCTTACTTAAACCTGTTTCCACTGCTGTGAATTTGGCAAACTGAAATATATTTTTTTCCCCTTTGAATGCTAATGAATGAAAAGATAATTTTATCTGATATGTTAACTTTAAGATGTTTTTCCCTCTAGGGTTGAATTTACAAAAGTGGCAGCAGATCCCTCAATTGTTAATCTTGGTCAAGGCCTTCCTGATATATCCCCTCCTAGCTATGTTAAAGAAGAGCTGGCAAAGGTAGCAGCAGTTGACAGACTGAACCAGTACACCCGAGGCTTTGTAAGTATTGTGGAACTCAAGGACCCAAGTTCAGTGGAAGACGTGCCACAGGGAAAAAAACTGACTTTGTTTTCAATTGGTTTTATCTGTAGATCATAGTGTTATGTCCCAAATTACGTTGATCTGGTAGCCTATCTGTTATGAGTGACCTTCCTCTGTGTAGGTTCTTCAAGGCAGAATCCTTCAGCAACAGCAAAATGGTAGAGCATGTCTGGAATGGACTGTCTCTGAAGAGTCAATTCAGTTTAAAGACTGTAGGTTATACGTTTACCTCTGACTTTGGTCAGTATAAATATGAATCAGACAGTACAGTGGGAGAATGAGAAAGAAATACTTGATACCACTTGAGACAGCACCTCTAGGATCAAGAAAAAATTCACCCATAGGACTTAGTAGATTTCAGTGGAGACTAGGAAGGGATGGAAACAGTAAGTTTTTACCCCTGGGAGATAGTCACTACTCATTCTATAAGCTGGCTTGTAGAGTTTATGTCTTGAGCTGGGTGTGAGTATGTGGCATTTATCATTGTCCAAAGCATTGAGATGGTCTATTGTAGGGGACTATTACTGTTTTAATATGACCACTTCCTTGTTTGGTTTGTCTGTTTTTTATTTTGTGGTAAAGATGAACTATATTGCCCAAACGAGATTTGTGTCAGGACTGCTACAAGACCCTAAGGAGTCTATCTGATATTTTTCTAGCTGAGCATATGACAGAACAGTGACAGAAAAGCATTGTATAGACTGGTAGGCCAGAAATTGTGTTGAGAGTTGTGGCATCACTGTGTCTATATTCCAACATAACATTTTGCCTATTCTCTGAGAATCTGCATGCATTAGAACTGACGGCGAGCAGCAGTGGCCAGCACTTCCCTCAAGGACAAGCTCTCACAGTGAGCAGAGCGGAGGTCTCAGCAGCCAGGGCCTGGTGAGCAAGGCACGCCAGAGATGATGGCTGAGGTCAGCCCAGATCACCTGAGATCAAGACAGGAAGTCAATCCACAGGTCAGGCCCAGCTATGCTAACCACAGTAATGCATAACCCAGTGATCACTGGGCAGGTCCAGGGTGACACAGCAAGTCTAAGGTCAAGCCACAAAATCAACAGCAACTTTTAGCTATGTACAAAGAATCTCTGCAAGTACGAGATACGTACGTACATATATATACATGCATACATAATAAAAAAATTCTCTCTATGTAGGCTTGAAAGTATGAAGCAATTATTTTATGCCAGATACACACAAAAGATGTCCTGAATTAAGTGAACTTCTGGGCTAAGCATTAGTATGTTCATCACCTACAATAAGGTACCTGAAAAGTCTTTGCTCACCAAGCAGACAAAGTTTTGGAGGAGCCTTGGCACAGGGGAAAAGGTTACAGAGAGCATGGGCTGCAGTCTTCTGTGGCTGCTGTACTGTAACAGACTACCAGCTACTAAGAAGAGCATTAACTCTATTCCAGCTGAAACCAGGCCAAGTCTACCTTCTGACAAGTATTCCCAGACTGATTCTCTAAAACTATTTGCAAATCAAGCATAAATATAATTTTCTCAATGCATGCAATTATTTGGTGTTTATTTCTGCCACTTCATTCTTTATATCCAAACGGTTTGATAATTCCCATGATAATTATGAATGTTGACAGATACATTATACTGCAGATAGTAATTAAACAGGAATTTATAACAGTATTCCCACCTTCAGCCTTTGTACTTCCTCTACAAACTCCTGTACTTCTAAGGTTTCTGAGCATAAGTATTTGTGTTGGCACACATGGGAGAGATAGGAATGAATGATGCCCATCCATCTGATGCTTGAGCCATTGTCTCAGCTACACTCAGAGCTGTCATTGACTGTAGGACTGTGGCCCATAGAGTGACCTAATGTGACTTGGGTGCTACAGCATTCCTGTCTTGCTGACTCCTCATGGCAAGAAGTGGCTGCCATTTGAATCAGCAATGACTTGTAAGCCTTAATTTATGGTAATGTTTTTGTTTACAGAAGGGTTCATGATTGAATGCCTTGTGTGTAGAGATAGAATGTTCAATATTTTAGAGGATTTTTGTTAGATAGTTTGCATAGCTGTTTTCTATTTCTACCAGGTATCCCAAAAGAAAAAAAGATTTTTACAGCAGTTTTCCTGAATAAAGAGAATTGTGCCTTCGTATTTCCATGTTATACATGATCTTTGTTGCATGTTTGTTTTCTTGTTCTTTGCACATTTTGAGAAGAATATGTTAATTGCCATGTCCCTGAAAAGGACAAAAATGGTGAGTGGTGCTCTGAGATTTGGGATGTGACTATATGAATCATTATTCTGATCACAAGTGCTGTTTATCAGCAGTATATAAATACAATAAAAAGATTTCCCTTGCACCTAATACTTTTTAATTGAAAGATAAGGAAGGAAACAGAAGGAGCTGAAAGAGACTCAAAACAAAGGGAGGGTGAATTGGTGTCAGAGTATTTCCTTCTTTCCTCCTGTCTCTTGTCCTAGCTCTGCTATAGGCTACCTGGAGCTACTCTGAGATGCGATTATAAGAAAGAAATTAAAAAGCACCAGATAGAGAATTTCCAGTAAATACAAATAAATTGAAAACACTCTTCTTTCCTAATGTGCAAAAAGTTTAAACCCTGCTACCTGTTAACGGCTATTAACAGAGGGCTAATGTTGTATTTTTCTATTTCAAAATGCAGTATTTTGATACATGTGGAAAAAACTCCAAACACAGGTTTTGTACATTGTCAGGAACATACCAATCAGTTACTTTTTTTTGCTTTGAACAGGGACATCCATCACTGGTGAAAGCCTTGTCTCAAGTGTATGAGAGAGTTTGTGGAAGAAAGGTTGATCCTCTCACAGATATCCTGGTGACTGTGGGAGCTTATGGATCTCTCTTTAGCACAATACAGGCATTAATTGAAGAGGGAGATGAAGTAAGTTTTTATTGAAAATATTCACATATACTCACAGAAATGAGAATCTGCCTCTTTTTATTTGTCCACTTTTAAATATAAGTTAATATTGGGGCTTCTTTCTATTTCCATTAGTTTGATTTGTTATAGTTGTACATCTGACTTATGGTTTCAGAAGCTGTGGTTAGGAGAGTATCCTTTGGATGTCTTCCAATCATTCACCAACTTGCAAACACCTTTCTTTCGTACTTAGTATCGGTTGCAGTTTCTTTATCACTGTTACTGTTAGGTGACACAATACACACTGATTTCTTATCTGAGAAAACATGTGGGCTGTTGTCTGCAACAGACTACTAAGAGTGATGCAAAGAGTTGGTGTTCCAGTAACCACTATGTGTCATGTTCTGTTTTGGGCCATTGCATGGTAGCAGCATAGGTAGCAGAAAAGCTTGTTACTTTACTGTAGTAGCTGTGATAACTCATCCCTTTATAATTACTGATGTCTGCCGTTTTTACAATGATATTAAAAGTGATTTTACAGGAATATTTCTATCCATAGTGGACAAAACCTTTCTGTGTTGTTGTGTATTTTGCTTTCAGTGTTTTGTTTGGTTTGCTTGTATATTGTATTCTTATCTGTATCTTGTTTTTCTGTTGCTCTGATAGTCACTTCTCTTTTGTTTGGAATAGTTCTATTAGCCTTTGCTTTTGGTGGGATTTTAAAAATTTCTTTTGTTTTCCTGTTGTCTAGCCTCTATGCAGTTTTTCTTGAATTTGTCCTCTTTTTTTAACCTGAGAATTTGTGTCTGATAAAATTTGAGGACTTAGGCTGTTCTTCTGAGATTTCTAGATATTTGGAAATCTTGGTCTTTCATGGAGAGAATTAGAGAAGCTGTGCTGTGGTTCAGCAATTTGCCATTGCTTTCTCCCATCTTTGCATCTTTGCCTTGTGCCTTCAAATCTGTGTGTAGGACTCAAACAATCTTATTATTTTAACTTAATTGTTGTACTGTGTAACTGTAGAAGAACAGCAACAGTGTGTTGTCAAAAATGAGCTGTTCTTATCTTACTTAGCCTGAGGGCATTGTTGTGTGATACTCTAAAAGGAGGAATATTCTGCAATGTTATTACATCTGGAGTGCCAGAAACATTATCAAGTTATACCACCAAAGTAAATGTAGAAATATGATGGTATCATGCATGGTAAATTCTTTGGTTTTGATACTGATGATTGTCATTTCAGGTAATAATAATAGAGCCATTTTATGACTGTTATGAGCCAATGGTAAAGATGGCGGGTGCAAAGCCTGTTTTTATCCCACTGAGATGTGTGAGTAGCTTTTTAAAAATTATTTACCATATAAAGTTTCTCATCCATCTACAATGCAGTTTGATGAACATCTTCTATGTGATGCTTATCTGTATAGTTTTTCATAATACCAAATTATATAGAAATGAGATAGATTGCTGATGTGCAAGTCTGACACAGTGATAATCCAAAGCAGATAGAATTTTTTATTAGTGTTGGAGAAGGTGTAACAATGTTTCTCCTTTGCTTTAATTTGTGCAAAGCTGAAAGCTGATTAAAATTGCTTTCTTTGGTTTCCAGTGCAAATAATGGAAGGGGGATCACATATCAGTGCAGTTTCTCTATCAGTTGGTTTTCAAAAGATACAGTTTCTGATCCCTTCAGCCTTTCTACAGTGACACAATATAGTTTGTTTTCCAAAATATGCTTGCTAAATAAGGACTGATCATTCAGTAGACATATTTGCTATACATACAAGAATCGCTGGTTCCTTTATTGTTAAAAAAGAGTACTTTTGCTATGGGTTAATTGTCAAGTTGGTACTGCTGGCATTATGCCCACAGCTTGTAAGGACTGTTCTGGATGCAAAGTGTTATCCTTGTAGCACTGCCTTGTGCAGCTGGCAGTCTTGCATGGGAAGGGCCAAGGGGCTCTTGAGCAGGACTATAGCATGAACACCATGAAATCAGAAAAACACAGAGTGACAAAACCTCCAGGGCTGCAGTGGGAGTAGATGAGACTGTTCCTCTGGATGTCCTCCTTCTAGTGGTGTTTCAAATGACCAAGCACCCCCATGTATTTTCTGTTTCACACCCTTGTTTTCATTGTGGTCCTCTCCCAGTCATGTGCAGGTATCAGAAAGTTAGTGTGTCCATGCTCTCTGTTCTCTGTACCAACTGGCCCAAACGTCTGTTATGTGTGTGTAATACCTCAGGGACACTTGTATTGTGTAGTATATAAGTCCAGAGCCTCAGTAGTGGAGATTTTTAGTTCTTTGGCCGTTTTCATATGTTCAAGGAGGAGGAAAAGACCTTGAATCTCTCCCGTGGTGATCAGACCTTCCAGTCAAGCATGCACACACTTGCTCCATTGTCTGGCAAGGCTGTAAACTCTCCTGCCATGTGACCGGGCTTTCTGCATTACATGCCATAATAATCAGCGTTTGTGCTACTAGATCCTGGAAACCAGTTCCTCCAGAAGACAGTCAGTGGCCAGGAGAAGACAGCCACTGTCATAATAGTTTACTTGGCTCTTAACCTAACCACCTATTCCTAGAACTGCTTACTCTCGGGAGAGAGAGTAAATTGGAGGACAGATTGGATAGGTTGACGAGTATGGTTATGAAAGTGTTAGAGGGTGGTGAGTTGAGCAGCTCTCTGTAGGCTGCAAGGTATTATTAGAGTCATGTATAAATTTCTTGTGGCGGGGTTTTTTGTTTGTTTTTTTTTTAGAAAAATGATGGAAACTCTGCATCTAGTGCCGATTGGGTCTTAGATCCTGCTGAACTTGCCAATAAATTTAATTCCAAAACAAAAGCAATTATTCTGAATACCCCACACAACCCTATAGGCAAGGTAAGAGTCCTGCTTTAACACACTATAATTTCAAAGAATGCCTTAAATACTGTGATTAATGCATCATCCCTTACTTTTTTTTGTATCCCAGGTGTTTACCCAAGAAGAGCTCCAAGTAATAGCTGATCTCTGTATTAAACATGACACCCTGTGCATCAGTGATGAGGTGTACGAATGGCTGGTGTATAAAGGGAATAAACACGTTAAAATAGGTACTGATTTTTTGTGGCATCTTAGAAGTGTTTGTGGAATGATGCTGTAAACTTGCCTCTCAGAGATAATGCTTGCTGGAGGAAGCTCAAACATCAAGCTTTGACTATTTTACAATGTTTAGACTCTAAGGAGAAGAGCCCCTCCCTTTTCTGAAAAGTATTTTGAAGAACGATTTCCAAATAGAATTTCCAAAGCTCTTAAGTGACTTTGGAGCAGATATCCATAGAAGCCAGTGGGACTGATGCTCATAGTCAGTTTTGATCCTATGAATATCCCATCCTTCTTCAGTTACTTGGTTGGCCATGACAAGTATAGCTGCTGTTACTGTGTGTGCATTAGACAGCGCTTTGCTGAAGAACTAATAGAAGGAATAGGGATTAGAACTTCTCAAAGCATTGTGGAGATAATCAATGAGGGAAATGGACAATGAGGAACACAATTATTTGTGCTCCACTAATTATAAAAATTTTTAAAAAGTATAAAGGTCAGTGTGAAGATAGTGCATGAGCACAGTCCCTCTGAAGTGCAGAGACAGGGTTAAATAATGGACATTGAATTCAGTGAATTAAGTCATGCAAGCATAGTATGAAAGCATGTTAAAGTCTTCAGGTAATATGGCTACAGGGGTAAAACACCACTGCAAGAACAAACCAGAAAAGCAAATAGTTATGCTATGTCCCGATCCTCTCGTTTTACTTCTTGATCCAAATTTCACTGAAGTTAGTGGATTCACTCCCACTGTCTCAGAACAATTTAACCTAGTGCAGGTTATTGAACTCCTTTGCCAGTTCTATAATGCTACAGCATTTCTGTAAAAGTTACTGGTGTGGTCGTCTTGGGTTGTGTCTGCTGATGTATTTGAAAAGTCCAAATCTTGCTTCTCACATGTACAGAGAAGCATGAAGTACCTGTTCTGATATACTTATTGTTGTATTGAAGGCATATTTCAGTCGTGTGCAACAGAGACATAAAGTTGAGATTAAATAATGAAATCAAGATACGTAAATATAAATTTGACTTAAAAAAACTTAGGTTTTTTCCCTGGCTTTGCCACTGGTTGAATGCTGAATAACTTTGCTTCTATGCTTCAATTCCATATTTGTAGAGTGGCAGAAAAAGAAACTATCCACTGGTGGGGGCCACGTCATTGTAGAAACAGAGTCTTATAAGTAATACAAAGAAAATTATATTTAAATGACCTTCAAACACTTACTAGCTCAGCTGCACAGTTGGTGATCATCCAGCTGCAGTACATTGATTGTATTGGCCATACAATCTATTTTGTGTCTGTTTTGAGGGCGACCTAATTCCATGACTGTTGTGGTTGCCTGGATAGTGATACTTTCTTGAAGACATTCAGACATGGAAGAAGGAGAACATTTTGGGTACATTAATGTGGTAGTAATCTGAGTCTCTGCATCCTAACAGGTTACCTAACAATAACTGATCATGTGTCCCAGTTGCAAAGTACAGTCAGGTAAATTGAAGATTTCTTCATGGGCTTAGCAGGTGTTTCATAGGCTTAGCAGTGTTTCATGCAAATAGCTGTCTTCAGAACCAAAATCTCTGTGTGGTGAAAGGTAACTGCTTTTCCTTTACAACAGCAGCAAGTCCGAACACTCATGTTGTCAGCTACACTTCATCTTAGTGGACAGGTGGTGAATTCTTAAGACACAGTAACTCCATTGTCATTAGCATCTTAAAGCTTCAAACCAAAACATTTCCACTTGAACAAAAGGCATTCTGTAGTTTAGCATAAAATGTAAAAATACTGTGTAATGAAAATGCAAGTTAAAGCCTAGGAAGTTAGTTAGGTTTAGGTACATATTCCCTAACAGATCCCATGATATGATCTTTAACTTTAGTGTTAAAAGTACTATGAAACTTTCAGGGTAACACTGTAAACAATAACATCATTTCAGTAAAAGAAGTAAGATCTGCTCTTTTTTATCTTAAGTTTCTTAAATTTCATATTACTTTTAAGTCTACAAAAAGAATACAATAAAAATGAGTGTCTTACTTAACTAGTTATAAACTCTTGTTATTTCCATAATAACCTCTAAATATTCCATCCAATGCAGTGACGCTTTTTTTGTGGGAGATACAAAATGGCTATTTACAGGGTCTGATGGTGGTTCCTTAGTACAATTTAACAGGGGTTGCTAGCCACAGATCATAAAATTAGTACAGTCTTTGTGCTGTCACTGAAACAGTTTTCTGTAGCATAGAGCACTTTATCACGCTTTTCATCATCTGACTTCTGTAAAACTGTAGACCTCCTCTGAATAATGATTAGGGTTGCACTGGCAGATTTTGAGATTGCATTTCATAACTGAGGATTCTGAACAAGCCACTCAACAAGCTGAGTGCCAACCCAGGTAACAGGCTTATTATATGTGTTAGTTTGCACTTCATTAGTTTTTAAATTGTAGTCAGACTTAGTTACGGTGTCATATGATGTCATATATGGTTGCCATTTGGCATGGAGAAATTTCCCTCTCTATTTAAAACTTGTTTGTAAATGCAATGGAGCTGCTTCTTTCTCTGTGCCCTTGTACTGCTGCTATTGTTTAAAATGCTGTTCCAGTCTGTCTCCTAGGTTGAATTCCTGTGACTGTGGAAAAACATAGAGGCCTTGCTAGAGGCCATTAGCTTTGAGAGCCAATTCTTTTTGAAGTCTGTGAGAGCTAGTTTGGGTGCCTTTAGGAAGTGATCTATACTCTTGGCCTAGCTAGGTAGAAGATACATCTGTTCAAACTGCCTTTTTGTTTTCAAGGTCCCAGAGCAGTTGAGTATTGGCCCATATATCCTTTCTCTTTTGTTACAATTGCTATAATTTTAGAATATTGTCATTGTTTGCTTAAGATGCTGCAATGATACATGAACATACAGCTCTGTGCTAGGGGCAGCGCAGTTCTTCAGACTACATGGAATATGTGTGTGCACCTGTACCAAATTAATTTTATTTTATATACAGCTACGTTGCCAGGTATGTGGGAAAGAACAGTAACTATAGGAAGTGCTGGGAAAACATACAGTGTAACTGGCTGGAAGGTAAGAAGAATCAATATAAAGGAGTTCAGTTATATAAATAACAGAATGCATTTATTACACTAAAAAAGCCTCTGTTTTTATGACCTATGTTTTGAAAGCTTCTGGCAAATCTCCATGTCTCCAAAACATGACAATACCATTCTGTTGGAGCAATTGCCTATCTTTAACACCCATGGCTTAATTATCTTCTTGTCTCTTGAGTGATAAGCTCTTGTGAGCACAAAATACTAAAAAAATCACTACAGTGCGATTGTACAAAACTGGTAAAGATTATTGGAGAAAACACGGATATTATTTTAACTTCACAGTTTTCCCAGCTTGACTTTTAAATATGTATCAGAAAGTAGACAAAAGATATTGAACTATTTGGCATCTAAACTCTTCTTCATCACCTATGTAGTTGATCACCTGTAGTTCAAACTAAACCATGGCATATATGATTCATTCCTAATAATTGCTCAGTTTGATTTCTAATCCTTGCTATGAAGAATTAAAAGTTTCCTCAGTACCCTATGAGAGATAGGGATAAAGGAAACTATAACTATTTTCTCAAATCTATAGTTTTTTAAAGGTGTCATTCACCAAACTTTGTGTAAACTAGCTCCTAATTCTTTATCAAAACAAATTTACTACAAATTCTTAAAATAGAAAAATTTGAGACATTGGCCAATTCTCATTATTTGCTAATTTTTAGTAACACCACTTCTTTAAGTATAACATATGCATGCTTTCCTCCCTTAGCTTGGTTGGTCCATTGGTCCAGAGAACCTGATTAAGCATTTGCAAGTTGTTCATCAAAATACACTATATACTTGCCCAACTCCATTACAGGTAGGTACAGATGGGGCAGAGGAGGTTGTTTTCTGGTGTAAGAAAGCTGTTGGCCTCACTGTAATAAAACAATAATCACAACAATTAGGTTTTAGTTGTCAAAATATGTATTCTGAGGTGTAAGAAAAGGAAACAAATTTGGTCAGCTCATCAGACATTTAAAAAAAATTCTTGCAGATTCTTTCATCTTTCACCTACAAACTACTTCTTGCATAAAACATGTCAATCTTGATGGTTTCCTAGCATATATAAATAGAATTTCTGTCTACTAGTGTCTAGCATTCAATGGGACATTATTATCAATAATTTAAATTTAACTTCAATTCAGACTGTAAACCCTTGTGTCAAGGACTGTGACTTCTGTGTGTGATTAGTGCCTTGCGAAAGATTGGATGTTTTGGGTGTTGCCACAGCACAAAGTATCAAACAAATTACAGGTGTAGTTTGCATAGTTTATGTTCTGATTTGCTTAATAAGGACCAGGATTGAATAAAAATCCACGTGATTTCAGTAGGAAGTGTGCCAGTGTCTGTGAGTTTAGTGAGTGTTCACAAGTACTTTGGACATTATGTTTCCAGGAGGCTTTGGCACAAGCATTTTGGATAGACTATAAACGCATGGATGACCCAGACTGCTATTTTTACTCCCTGTCTCGAGAGCTGGAAAGCAAGCGTGATCGGATGGCTCAGCTACTTAAAGGAGCTGGACTAAAGCCTGTCGTTCCAGATGGAGGATACTTCATGATTGTTGATGTTTCTACGTTAAGTTAGTATACAGTTGGTTAAAAAGGGTGTGGAAAGTAAATATAGTTAATCTGAAAATGCAACTTTCATTTTAAACCATATTCTCATTTCCTATGTGCATAACATTGTCAGGAGTACTAACTGGGACTGAAATTTTTGGTTTGACCTTAGCTGGTAAGGTAGATTTTATGAGCTTCAGCAAAGCCTTTGTGATCCTAACTGTTGTCCATGTTTTGCAAAGCTTTGACAAGTTTTTAGAGAGAACAAAGCGGGTGGGTAAACATTATGAAAATGTTTGAGAGCCAGTACCTGGCTTAATATCCTGAGTTCATACCATTTGTATTTTCTTTCTGGTCTTTTTTGTTTGTTTTTTTGTTTTTCTTAATCAGAAATCACACCCTGAAGGCTGTTGGAGATATTCTGATCTCTGAACACTGTAAAATGCTACCAAAATTTACAAAACCTTTTGGAAATTCAGGTTATGGTAACTTTGGAGGAAGAATTCCCAGAGGGGAATGTTTTCTAGTTCCACATTTTTTCACTGGCTGGTCTAAATGGCACGTGTCATTCAGACAGAAATGTTTAAACACAGCTGAACCTCGCAGTTTTACCACATGTCAGAAAGTTTCAGGTACTCCAGTTTCACAGATGAGAAAACTTCATTTTCAGGGATTATTGCTGTCCATGCAATAAATGCACCCTCCAAATAAAATGGCTCCATAGCATAGTCCTAAACTTTAGGATTTCTTGGAGTACTGCATGGCTTTCTTCCAAGCTACATGTCTGAATTCGTTTTGGATGAAAAGCAAGTGCTCAGGTCAGGATGGAAAGGTTTGATTTGTTACCCTATTTTAAGTCTTACAGTATAACTTTAAAATTATATATTAAAAACATGCATCTTCATTCTTAAGTATTAACTATAATAAATTGCTGTTAATGAATGCCTTCCCATTGGAGTCTAGGAAATCTTACAACATACTTGTTTAAAATTTAATTTTTTTAGATGTGGATCTCTCTGATGTAGATGAGAAACAACCTTATGATTATAAATTTGTCAAATGGATGATAAAATCTAAGGTAAGATGTCTTAGTCATACACTAGTTTCAGAAATGTTTTTCTGTTGAGAGCAAGAGCAGTGCAACTGTAGTTATTAAATAATGTAGTAGAGATGTTCCATTCAAAATATTATTTGGTGTTGCTGACAATGGTGTGACTAAAATATTGCTAAATATACTGAAAATGTACCCTGTGGGTTTGTGTTGCATCCCAGCATTTTTCTTTCAGCATGGTTAAATGTTAATTGTACAAAAGTACCTTTGAAATGTTTTGCCTAAGAAAAGTAATTTGAATTTAGTAAAGTCTAGCTAGTGTGTACAAAACTAACCTTGTCTTTCCCTCTTGCATTGGGAGGGAGAGTTCTAGAAATGGAATAGTAAAGTCATCATGCTTAAACAGATTTTTTTATCTACGTATCAATTTGCAAATGCTATTTCTGTTTTATGTTTCAGAAGCTGTCAGCAATTCCTCTTTCAGCATTCTGTGGTCCTGAGACAAAGAAACAGTTTGAAAAATATATACGTTTTTGCTTCATTAAGGTAAATTTGCAGCACAGAAATCTGCAAGAGACTGACTGTTACATTTTTTCCCAGGATCTCTTGTGTTTAATGGTTCTAGGAACAGAAAGTTAGCTTGGTAAAATTCAGCACAAAGCTTTAATTATCTTGTGCTGAGGGACTTTACACCCTCAGTGTGGGTGGCATAGCTAAGAAGGGCAACTGGCAGAAAACAACTGGATGGGTAGCCCTTTTTTGGCTTACTGTATTGATTTTTAAAAACATTCTTGACCAGTGGTGACAGCGAAAATTAATGAGACAGGTAAGATATCAATTAATGCGATTTCTATAATCCAGAGCAGAGAATAATTGTATAGCAGAGTATATGGCCCATGCCCCTTCAGTGTCCAACAGCAAAAACTGTGAAGAGGTCACCTCCCAGTTTAGCTTACTTGCCTGAAAATACAGAGTTTCACACGAGCTCCAACTTACAAAAGAAAACATGTTTTTTTGAGAACTGTCTGATTTTTGCCATTTTGTGAACATCTCCTTTATACATATTTCCCCCCCTGTTAAGTCTGTTCTTGAAAAGACTGAAAGGCTTTGGGGACAGGTACATAAACTTTTATAAGCCCAAAGCCCTAAGATGTTTCCTTAGTGTTCTGTAACAGAGTGAGCATAATGGACTATGTGCAAATCTGTAACTGTTGTTGGATAAAGATCAGAGCCTTAGCCTGAACCAGTAATGAAGGGGAGTTTCTCCTTGTGTTACTTCGTTCTTTTGATGAGGTCTAGAGTCTATGGTATAAACTGAGCCAGTAACAACCAGGGTGAAACTTGCTGGTTGTAAATGTGGCGTGCCCACGATAAACAGCACTAATCATTTCAGGTCAGACTATCTGTTTGACTCACCAGGTTGTAGCCAAGCTACACAGTTTGGAGAGATTATGGTTAAATCGTTCACAGCATAACATGGTTGCATGGAGATTAAAAAATCCCAACAGTATATGTAGGGATTAGGCAAGTATGCTAGCATGTTTCCAAAACAGAGCTGCCAAGTTACATCACTGCATTAATACCTTGCATTTATGTAAGTATTGATTTCATTAAATGTGATATAGTATGAATGCTGAGATAATCCATTTTCTTTTAAATATATCAAATAAATATTTTCAAGGAATCAGCATTGAATTCTTTGTACAGTCCAGATTTATAGCTAATAACTGTTAATGAAAAACTGGCTGACAAGATATTTACAAGATGCAAGTGAAAATACCAAATACTGATTTGAAGTGATATAATCATGACTGACTCTCTCTTCAAGAACTCCATACTTGCAGTAATAGTGCTGTTCCTTGTTTTGCAGAAAGACAGCACACTAGATGCAGCTGAAGAGATCCTGAAGAACTGGAATAAACAGACAGGCTGACTTTTCATATTAACTCTTCCATATAGTATAATTGTTTACTAGTAGATTTTTTAAATTGGAAATTTAAGAACAAATTACTTAATATGGTACAGAATTAATATGACATTGTAAATAACTTTTTGCTGCCACCTGCTGAGGAGTTAAAACGATAATTTACTGGAATATATGTAATCCAACTCAGAGATTATTTTCAATCTTTTACAAATAATTTGCTTTTCTCCTAAAATAAACCCTCTATGGGATTCACTTCTTTTACTGAAAGAAAAGATTTGTAAGACTCTGTGTAACATAAATAAATGATACAGGTATTTTAAAGCTTACAAGAAAAAAAGTGGAAATTGTTTTTCATATGAGATAGCATGGGAACTAAAGAGAGAGACCTACAAACATTGTGGTTTGTGAAACCAACTAACCTGCCGTAGAGGAAGATTAAGACATGCCTCATATTAGATAATTGCAGTGCCTTTCTACATGCCTGCCTACCTACTCTATCTGCAGAAACTGCATGAGTTTAAATAAAGTGAAAAGTGCTAAGTTATATAATTACTGCTTTATTTTCCACAATAGTCATGTGTGGTGTTCTGAAAGTATTCAATCCTCAATAAAATTATAAAAGTGGCATCTAGAATAGGAATTCTATTTACTTATACTATTTACCTATGTATTTATTCCATGGATGAATCTACAAAGCAAAATATAGAAGACTTTGCTTTAGAGGCTCCTTTACAATCAGGTTTACAGTAACATAATTAATTGCATCATTCTTTTTCTTACCATGCTACAACATCGGTAATTTCACACCAAACTTACTTTAAACTCCTTAGATCTAGGGGGATCATGCAGGTGGGCTGAATTCTGTGCTATGGAGCTCAACTAGCTTTGTTTCAAGCACAGTGGATAAAGGACTTGTTTCAAAAGAGACCAATATGGAGAATTCCTTTCTAGGTACCTTCTTTTCCAGTTCTTTCTGCTATCTTTCAATCTGTGGATGGGTTTCCCACTAGCAGAAGCAATCCATGTAGGTGACCTTTTAAGGCCATGTGCTTTGTCCTCCATGGTCTTTCTGTGTTCTTCTCACAGGCTGTCCTGATTTCAGATGGGATAGTTAATTTTCTTCTCAGTACCTGGTACAGTGCTGTTTTGGATTCCATTTGGGAATGATAACGCACTGACCAACAACTGTTTTGGTTATTGCTAAGTTGTGTTTATTCTAAATCAAGGACTTTTTTGTGTCTCCTGCTCTTCCAGTTAGGGGGTACAAAAAACAAAAGCTGGGAGGGAGCATAGTGGGGACAAGTGACCCAAACTGTCCAAAGGGATATTCACACCAAAGAATGTCATGCCCAGTATACAAACTGGGGAGTTACCAGGAAGGGAGCTGATCAGGGTTCAGGGATGGCAGCAGTCAATGGGTGGTGAACAACTGTATTGTGCATCACTTGTTTTTCTTCTTTTTACTCCTTATTATTATTATTTACTATTATTATTCTTTTAAACTTTGTTTCGATTATTAAACTGTTTGTATCTCAACCTACAGGTTTTACTTTTGATTCTCCTCCCCATTCCACCGGTCTGGGGTGCTGGGTGAGTGAATGGCTGCTTACTTGCCAGCTGGGGTTAAACCACAACACAGGTCTAATGGTGCAAAGCCTGAACAAATTCAGTAACTAGTTTTGCCAATGTTTTACTCATTCTGTGACTGCACAGCTGGAACCTTAACTGAATTCCATTAAACTGTGACCATGGCCAGGACCTAAAAAAAGGTATAGAAACTGGACTGTGAGAAGAGCTGCTAATTTTTTTCATTAATAGTTCTTGATTCTGGGCTTTTCGGAGTCCGATAGCTGGGACTTCCACAGACTTTGTAGCTGTCTTGCACTACCATTTCCGAAATCTCATCAGAAGATGGTTGGCTGATTTTTGAAGTGGTGTGTAGTCTTTGTGTAGAAAAGTCGATCCAGCAATTAAAGTGACTTAACTGAGATTTCAGCATGAATTTAATTTGGAACTTCCTAAGTTAAATTCCAGGATAAACTATTTTTTTAGGCACTAAATTTCTGTGAAACACTCTATTTCACCAGGAGTTTAAAATCTGTTTGTGTAAGTTGCACTGGAGAGCTGTGGTGGTGCAGGAACTAAGAGGTTGCAACAGGCTATTGAACTGCATGATAAATCAACAAACCATTACAAAGGACCTTTAGACATACAAGTAAGAACCAGTGATTTGTTTTCATTAATGTACTTTTCATTGTGTTTGCAAAGGCATCTGAATATCCCATTGCATTATTGTTGAAATGATGCCGGTAATATCAGCAATGTAAGAATTGCAGTTTAATTACACATTTTTATTACTGACAGTAGCCAGCGTGAGATACTTAGCTTGAAATGTTAAGAAACTCCAGCATGACCAATTTAAGTTAGTTTTAAAATAGGATTATTATTGTAAATACAGTGATGGGAAAGAACAGATACAGCTGGGAACAGCAAGGTAAACTTTGTGTTTTGTTAAAATGATCTATTTTTGACAGAGACTGTTAATAGTGGTATTACCATATCTGCCATATCAACCGCTTTTTGTCTGCTGCTTGTGGACAAAGTGCTTGAAAAATTGCTGCAGACAGGGAATAGAGAATTCATGATATATCATCTACTGTATTTTTGCAACATTTCTGAAAATTATTGTCTTTCTGTGGTGAAAATTAAATTCTTTCAATTCTACTTAATGACAATTGGATTAGGAGGGTTGACAGTGATTTCCAGCAGAAGATCTTTTTTGTAGAACAGGATGTAGGAGAAGCCAGGACCAACCTGGAAAGCTTGATGGCACTGGTAGTGGTGATGGGGCACATCTGTTGCAGTCACTGCTCCATGCATATTTCAGAGGTTCTGGGGGAACTTAATATCACGTGCTGTATTTGCATTGACAATTACAGTGATTTCTTTTTCATTACTCTTTCATCTTTTGGGTTTACTGAGCATTTCTGAAAAAGGTCATTGCAAGTGGAAAGAAAGCTTTACATTTGTACGTCATTCTGTATTCATATTTGTGTTTTCTAATAGTTTAGTTTGCTTATATTCTAAAAGGTTTATATTTTTTTTATCCTAAGAAATTTGTTGGCAAGTTTAAACTAGCTACCAAGCAGCGCATGGATTTTCACTTGGTAGAGAAGTGCTTAGAGGTTGTGTGATAATTAATTTGACTCAATATTAGCAAATATTAGAGAACTTTTAATCCACAGTGAATTTCTTCCTTCAAGTTAGCAAATTGAAAAATATTCTTGTTATATAGTGGAGACATGGTCTTAAGTGGTATGAAAAGTCCTTTGTATCTGATTAATGGATAGATAGCAAATTTATAGCTGTTAAGAGACTTCAATACTGATCACTTTAAAGCATTGGAATAATGGCCCTTTCCAAAATCTGTAGACCCTCCTGCCCTGTTCTCTCTCTTTCAGTCAGGATAGGCTCATACTCATTTTTTTTCCACTGTTTTATAACTTGGGCTTGAAAACCTGTAGTTGCTGCTCATTATACAGACTAATTTTGCATATGCATAATCTCTCGGGTAATGAAAGCCTGGACTGGAGTGCAGTGCTGGAGCTCTTTGGTTTTGCAACAGTTCCTGTGGTTTCACCTCCTCTTCGGCCCGATGTTTGCCAAGGTGGATGCGAGGTGGAGAGACAGAAGGGGAGCTGGTCGTATCATGCAGGGGTGTGCGGGGTAGCAAGGGAAGCCCACACAAACCAGCGGCCGTTCGTGTCAGCTTGACTCAGCCAGAGCGTCTGGGCACGGCCTGTTTGCCCAGAGCTTCCATGAGTCACAGCCGGCCCGACACCTGCGGATCCTGCCGAGAGAAGGGCCAGGTTTTTCTCGTGATTCAGTCAGCCCAGGGCCAAACCACAACAGCTGTAGCCGGTGATGCCAGTAAGGAGGAACTAAGCTTTTCTTTTCTTCCCTTTTCTGGGAGTTGGTCTCTGCTTAGTTTCAGAGCAAAGAACGTGTTGTGCCCTGTGCAAACTTGGGGCAGTTTTGCTTACACTTGTTTTCTGTGGGAATTCACCAAACTGCTGGAGTTTGCACAAGAACAGCTGAACCGGAGTCACGCCCCGGGGACGGCACGGTGGCCTTTGTGCAGGGGTCTGTGGGCAGCTGCTGCGTGGGCCGAGGGGAAGGTTCCAGCCCGTGTGCCGAGCCGGGCCGTCTCCCTGCGGGCCCTGCCCTGGCGGTGGAGCGGCCGTGCCCGCGCCCGCAGCTGCACAACACCCGCCGTGGCCCCGCCCCGGCGCCAGCGAGAGGCAGCCCGGCCCCTGCGTCCGCCCCTTCGCGGGACCCGTAGGAGCGCTCGGCGGCCCCGCCCGCCGCTGTCTGTATTTAATAACAGGGAGGTTCCGCCGCGTCGTCTCTAGCACTGCTGTAGCACCGGGCGAGATGGCGTCCACCAGCCGGTACGGGGACGGCCTGGGCGCAGGGGCCCCGAGGGAGGAGTGGGAGCGGCTACCCTATCGCTCCCGTACGCGGCACAGAGAGAAAATGGCCGCGTGGCCCCGTTGACACCCGGGGACGGACCGGCGGCCATCGCTGCCCTTACCCGGCCCCGGTGCCGCTGGCTTGGCGCGGCTCTCGCGGTGCGCCGCGCACCGGCCCGTCCCCGGTGTCCTGTGTGTTGGGGCCGCCCCGTGCACCGCTCCTGGGGCGGCGGGGGCCGGGAGGGGTCTTAGGGCGTCCGCGCCTGTTCGTGCGGGCCGGGCCGGCTCGCCCCCGGCTGAGCGGCCTCTAAGGGGCCGAGCTCGTAGCCTTTGCGTCTTCGTGTCGCTATTGCTGGGCAGCGCTCCGAGGGGCCGCCAACGTTTTGAGGGGATTTCGTGGCGATGAACTGAGTGCGGGGCTCCTCGTTAGCGACAGCTCCGTGCGAACGGCGACCCGGCCCGGTTCCCTTGCCCCGAGCGCGGCTCCGGCCGGGCCGTGCCGTGCCCTGAGGGCCTGGGGAGACACCGAGCTCCGCCCGCCGTGTCCTGCGGCCGGGCACTGCCTGGCGCGGCCCACCGTGTCCTGTCGCTCAGCCCCGCCTTGAGCCGAGATGCTGCTCCCTGGCCTGGCTCCACCTTATCGGGCCCTGGAAACTGCTTTGAGGCTCCCACCCTAAATCCGTACCGGCATCAGGCGGTGACCAGGCAGGTTCCGGGCTCTGAATTCTTTTCCCCTGAAGACGTATCGAGTATTTTTTTCTAGTCAGTAATGAAGGGAGGCCCATGCAGCAGACTGTGGAGTGACTGTAACTCCTGTTAAACCTGTCCTAGGATCTAGGAAGTGCTTCCCGGTAGTCTTGCTGCAGCTCGGGAGCTATTTGCTGAGATGGGCCTTTACACACCTGCCATGCATTTTCCTTCGGTGTAGGTGGCTTAGTAAATTGAACCCATTGCAAGGAGTACAATATATATGTCTAGATAAACGAGTTAAAATTGGGATGGGAAGACAAACTTTTACAATATTTTGTGAAGGTAAACTCTGAGACAAAACACTCTTGGTATTTTTTGAGGCTTCTGAATTTTGTTTTCTTTTGCTTAGTGTGTCTCTAGCCTTTTGTGTAATGCCAAATGTCAGATGATTGTGAATGCTTTGTCAACAGTGGTGTTATATGAACCTATCGGCTGGGAATAGTGAGAAGGAGAGTAGTTTAAAGAGCTTTAATGAATTTGAACATAATTGACAAATGAAAATGTTGTGTGTACAAGTGCTTTCTGGAGACTTTAATATTAATAGTGATGTTGATTTTCAGTTTTGGTTTCCAGCTGTAGATATTTTTCTGAACAGTCAGTGGATTAAAATGTTTGGGTTGTTTGTATTTTAGACTCACTAGAAATACCTAAAAAATAGGATGAAATGTATAGGTTAGGCTGAAATAATGACAGAAGTAATAGTGGAAAATAGGGGACCTCGAAATAATTCAACTTCTAATTGGAAATTTTCTGCAATTGAAAGGATTATAAGTTATTTTTTGGCTCAGTCAAATGGAGGTTAATCATGACAAATTTTTTGTGACCAACTTCGGTACCCTCTGCTTTTTAACTTGAACTGAATGGCTTTGTGGAATACGTGAATCCCAATTTAAAATATTTTTTAACTTCATTTTTGAAATAATTGGTTTTAGTAGAATTACTTAACAGTTGCTAGTAGCTTGAATGAGATATTTACTTTTAAAATGTTTGGGTAGAAACAATTGGTTGTTACTTTAGTCAGTAACTAAAAGCTGTTGTATTAAATAATGCTGATACTTTATGGGAAGTTGTAATTCTTGAAGGTCTGTGTGTGTGAGAGACAGATCCCTGTTATCAGAAGTAGTTGTCATGTAATTGCCCTCATGAGCTGGTTATTTATTGTTAAGATCTCACAATTAATGAATTGCTTAATTAAAAATGGGATTTATTCTTCAAATACTTGAAAATAAACCACAGTTTGAATTGGGGATTTTCTAAAGGTACATGTTGTATGTGCTCTACTTCCCGAGTTAAGGATCTGGTAAATAATATTATTCTGATTAGAATGAGTGGGAACACTCATTTGGAGTGAAGAAAACATCACTAACTTCTTTGGAAGCTTCATTTAGCAGTAGTTTGTGAGTTATAATACATTTAATCAAGTCTGTTATTTAGATTTTTGTTTTGAAGTGGTTTTGGTACAAGATAAATTACAAAAAAAAAATTGGAATTTAAGTTGATTTGAAGTCTTGATTGTCAAATGTAATGTTACAGCTTTTAAATAAAAGGTGCAGATCAGGTATTCTGTAATTCAAATCACTAAATGTTGTATTGCTAAAGTCTTCTTATCGTCAAGGAACTCGTATGCTTTTGGATATGCAGCCTGTATTTAAAAGTACTTAATACTTCTCATTTTCTTTTTCTTAGTTTGGATGTACTTCCGAGGGTGACTTGCCCAAATCATCCAGATTCCATTTTAGTGGAGGATTACAGAGCTGGTGATATGATTTGTTCTGAGTGTGGGCTAGTAGTAGGTAAGTAGCTATTCATATTTGCTATTCATACTTTTATAACTTAAATGGTGTGTGTAGGTTTGCCCTCTCTTGATTCCCAAGTGGATTTGGTGGCTTTTTTGTTCTTACTTGGTTTTTTTAGATTTTTAAAAATTTCCTGTTGTCTAAAAGCTTACTGTTTTGAAGAGCCTGTCTTTTGGTAACTTGCACTATGAAAAGAATCAAACTCTCCTTAAAGATTGAAAACTTAAAATATATTGTAATATGAGTTGAGAGTATTGTGCTGTCTAGTCTGGTATTCTGTCTTTAATCATGACTGGTTTTTTCAGTGAGGAAGGTATAAGAAATGTTATAAAAGCTCTTCGTGAAATAATTTGCTTACAAGAAAAAATAAATCACAACAGAAAACCAAACCCCAATAACTCTCAGTTTCCTATTAGCTAGAGGTTATCTTCTGCCCTGAAGGATTTATCTGTGTATGGTTGCCAGCACCTGGATTTGTTAATTACTCCTCCTAAGGCTTTTAAGACTATCCAAAGTAAATATCCAGTTTTTCCACTGGAATTTTGCTGACGTCTTTTACTTGCTTTGTGTAGCAGCAACTTCCAAGGACTAAACTGTATTTCTAAGTATAATGGAATATTTAAAATAAAATGCCTTTTAGGCTTTATTGTTTGTTTGAATGAGAGAGAGGAAGTTGTCATGGAATCTGCTGCTTATACATTTTTATGTAACTTTTCTAGGATGAGCATCTTATGTGCACCTTATTGTCTTTATTCCTTTTATTGTGGGAAACTTTCCATGCTTGTATTATGATAATTCTTTAACCTTCATTGATTTCTGTTAGTGTTTTTTAGGCATGCCATTACGAGAAGAAGGCTCTCCTTGAGCGTGCATGTTTGGGTGGTTCATTCAGTGGTGCTAGATATTTCAAATTGTTTATATCCCTTGCTCCTAGACTGTGGTGGTTTAGTTTTGCCTTGCTGAATTTAAAAATTTTTATAAAAAGCTAAAAGTTTAATAATTTTTGAGAAACGTAGTACTAATTTAGCAAGGTGACTAAAATAGATGTCTTTGGTTTATGCAAGAGCAAACTGAAATTAGCTGGTTAAATATTCAAATATCTGCAGCAGTATTTCCTACTGAAATATGATAATAAGCTTCTAAGTTACTGCTTAAAAATAGTTTGGTGCTTGTTCAGCTCTTTGCGTGGCTGCCGTAGAAGTTGAGCAAAAGTTTAGAAAAGCCCATCTTGATCAGTTTGTAACTTTTAAGATAGTTCTGGTATTAGGAGAAGAGGAAAAGGTTTTTCTTCATAAATGTAATTTTTAGGAACTTGGAATTTGTCAGAAGTCTCACTTCATGTGCCTTCTGATACCTAGTCACAAGATATTCTTGCCTTAAGAGTTTATTCTCTAACTTTTCTGAATTAATAGCATTGGTGATTTATTTAGTTCAAGTTGTTAGCACTTTCAATGAGCAGGATCATTAGAATATTAACAGAAACTATTGCTGAGTTGAGTTTTTAAAAATGTGTTTGGAATGATCTTAGTGCCATTTATAGTCAAAATTACTAGTAGGATGGAAAAATCTTCTTAAGTAAGCATTTCTACTGATTTATCTCTAAAAGGCTTTAACAGCGTTGTGCTGATTGTTCTTATTCTGTCTCCAGCTATTCAGTTTACGTGTATGTGTTCAATTCATTATGTAGGGTATCTAGCAGGTAGTTTGGAAAACCAATTAAATAGGATAAGATAAATTATTGAAGAGCACATGACCAAAGAGAAGTGAGAACGCTCAATATTTTCTCATCTGATCTGGTAAGAAATTTAGAGGAGGTGTTAAAAAGATCCAGTTCTTGCTGCCTGTAGTCTGGAGATGCTTGTGAAGTCGGGATGTTTAAAGGAGTGAAGACAAAACTTAGTTTTCGTGTGTTCCAAATGCAACTTCTGTGATACATGTTCCCCTTAAGAGAGTAGTGATTTCATTTCTGGTTCTTACATAGAAAAGTTTTGTTTCAAGGCTTGCATACGTCATGATCACATGAACAGAGCCCACTGAAAATATATTTTGGGGTGGACTGAAAGTTAGTGAGATCTTTATTACTGTAGGGGATAATTTAGAGCCGTTAACCCCTCCAAACAATATACTGTGTAGCCAAAGAAGTGTTACAGGTTTATTTTAAAATATTATGATTTTAGTGTCTGCAGAGCGCAGTTGGTGTATGTGGGACAGAATGGTAAATGCTGAATTTGTGCTCTTATTTTACTGTAGTAGGGTACATACTGGTGTGACTTCACTGATTTTTTTTTTTTTTAATTTTTTTTTTTGGTGTGTGTGTGCTTTTTAGCTGTAGGCAGAGCTAAGAGTCTGACTAAACTACGTGTATTTGCGTTTGTTTTTCTTGCTTGCTATGGCAAAGTACTGAAGTTTCACATTTATGGAAAAAGTGTAAGTTTATTAACGTAGAACTGTGTTATAGGATAAAATAGCTGGTGCCTAGATAATTTTCAGGTTTTGTAGTCAATTTTCTGTGAATTTGAGATTAAATTAGTATTCTTAGTACTGTGACTTACCTTGCATTTATCGGGGTTACAATTGGAAGGGTAAAGCAGTAGAAAAGTTTGGGAGAGCAGGAGGCTGAGAGAAAGAGAAGCCAATCTCTTTATCAGCTGAATTCCATATTTTAGTCAGATCTGTATGTTCCAAGTACTACTTTTGAAAGGGATTTTTGAGAAAGATTTTTAATCAGAGTTGTTTACTACTTGTAGGTTTTATTCTTAGTCTCAATAAGATTGAAATTTTAAATTAAATCTAGTACACTGCTTTTTTTTTGCACAACATTTTCTAAATAAACTGGGCTGTTTTGCTATGCAGTATTAAAATAATTAAATCTTGTAATGTCAGTATGACTGAAGCTTATGTCTGGTGTTCTATTGTTTTAAAATACTGCTTCAGTCTACTAAAAACTCTCATCTGCCTTTTCACTGTTACCTTTTGTGGATTAGCTTGTGTTCTGTCTTTTCATGGTAATTATTTCCAACTTGTTAACTTCTGCTAATTTTTGCATGAAGGGCACTTGGAGAGGAAATTACAGTTATCCATGGAATTTTGATATTAGTCTGGATTGGCATGCATCTGAAAATACAATGCTATGTCCAAATTTATTTGCTGTCACTAAAATTGTGTTTTATTATACTTACTTTTCTCCAGTCATTCTAAGCTATGTGGTACTGTGAGTGTTCATGGGCTGGTGGGAGAGTTCATGAACAGAGTTCTTAGGGTTTAGAGAAGTAGTTAGTTCTGTGTTCATTTAAAATATTCACTATATCTCATTCGTCAGACAGACTTGGGGGGGGAAATGCATGTTGTTCAAGAACTTAAGGCCAGTAAATCCTCTACCTCGACAGGTAAATATTTTGCTTACTACCTTACAGGCAGTAAAAAAAGTCTGGAAGTCAGCTGATGTGCCAGAAGGGGCTGAAGAAAGCAGAATGGAAGCGAAAGACAAAACACTGAATTTTCTTGATGTAGCAAGATGGTGATCTGAATTTCAGAGGAGAATAAGAACAAGTCCAGTGGCATTTACTGCTTTGTAGTATCTCAGATATTAGGAATAGCTCAGGTTAGGAATACCTTTCTGATCTAAGACTTTACTTAAACTTCTATATAGTTTCATTAAATGCTGTCTTAGTGTGTAGGAGTTGAAGCAGTGAGTAGTTTATTTTCAACATGCAGTAAGTGATTTTGTCAAACTGATTAGCTCTGTCTGCTTCAGTAGGCAGGTATGGCTGAGAGACGAAGAGTGCTCTCGTATGGATCTTTTTTGGGTAGCCTTCTTTGATGAAAAAGCAGAAGTCTGTCTCCAGCTGATGAGGATCCTTAGACATGTATCAAATTGTTAAAGCTTTGAATCAGATTATGACCAATATTCAGATATTTACAGCCATGCTCTGTGTATACCTGAGTGTTCTGTTGAAGAACGTTAGGAAAAAATATTCAATAGCCTGTGGTCAGCAGTAAGGCTGTTATAAAATTCTGTCTGAGTATTTGTTTGGCTAACACTTCTGAAAAAATTAAGATCCAAATGGCACATTGTAAATTCAGATGTGGCCTGTGAAGAACAGGTGAGATTTAACTATACTGTGGGTTTTTTCTCTGCAAGATAATAAATGCGTAGGAAGGAGTTTCACAGTTGCCTCTCAACTGGCCACTTCATTACTCAAGATGTCTGTCATTAGGGATAAGATTGCTTGCTTCTATATAGATACTTGTTTTTTCTGAAAACCAAAGAAACCATTCTTTTTTTCAGCTGTTGGTAGTATCTTATAAATGGGGAAGGTGCTTAAGTACTTGTGACTTGGATCCAGTAGAGGGCAGTTACATCCGTAGGGAAAAATCTTTTGATATTTGGGTGCACATTCAGGTTTACTTCTTTCTGCAAATGTTATCAATATTTAAAACTAAAATATGAATTCTTAATTCAAAGTATTGCTTGAGAAAATATGCAAAAATTTTTAGACACGGATGTGTATTAGCAGCTTTTAGGTGGCTGCTTTCATGCCTGGTGTCCAGAGTACTAAAAAGTGTCTGACAAAAGTTAGTCCTTACAAAACGACTCTTTGCATTCAGAGGAAAGCTAATTATAAAGGGTACTGATGCTTAAAGACATTCTGAATAGTTGACTCTTGCATGGGCATTTGTGGCTACTTTATACAGGGAATTTATAATATGAAGAATGTAATCTACTTGCCTTTTTCAGCCAGCATTTCTAATAGTCTGTTTCAGTTCTAACCCTTTTCAGCTTTAAAGACAAGGGTAATATCTAGGTGTTCAGCAGTAATGCTTGGAACAGTGGAAACAGATCTTAGATGTTACGAGTTAGCATCTCTTTGTCAGACATTGTAATAAGCGCTGGTGTAAGCGAGAAATCTGGAGGGTGGAGGAGCCTTTTTAGTTGGTGGGTTCTTGGCAGAAGACCAACGGTGTTTGAGAGCCACTAATGCTTCCCTTAGGTGAGGTACTAGATTTATCTAGTAGAGTAACAGTAACATTTTGAACCATCCTTTTTAGGGAATGTTTTTTTACTTACTCTCTTATCCGGGTGACGAAGTGATTTACGCAAATAAGGGCTGGAAACAATCTGAACTCTGATGGAAAAAGAGTCTTTAATTTTTGTGGTGTAGGGTAGATCAGGCACGACATTTTAAATTTATTGTGTAGTTTGGAGCTTCCTTCACAAGCACTTGAGCTGCTAATCTTTTAAAGGCCTTGAGTCCTGGAGAGGTGTAACTTCAGTTGACCAGACCTGTCCACCAGATCGTTTAACATTTCTGCTCTCGTTTGCTTCCTCCCAAGTTATTATGCAAGCTGATGGTTTAGGAAGCCTGTAAGTCCTTTCAGATTTGTCATCATTTCGATATGCAGGAGCTGCTAAGCCTTTGTTCTTGTAGCAGTGATTTGCCTGCGGTGCTGTACTGTCTGTTTCAATCCATAGTTGCCTTTTGGTACTGGTATGATGGTGTTGATGTCTGGCAACTAGTTGAAATCATCTCTGGCTTTTTTGTTTGCTTGCTTGTGGGGTTTTTGTGTTTTGTTTAGCATCTGAAAGCCTGCTTTAATTATTTGAGTTGTCTCGTGAATAGACTGGTGTTGCTTGTGGTGACGATGCGTTTGTGGTGTTGACAATGTATTGAAAACAAGATAATTTTTACAAAGAATGCTGCTGTCCAACTAAAGGCTGAAATTTTTGTAGAAAAAGCTGTGACTGTATAAAATCTTGGGGTGTTTTTTTTTTCCCCCCAATGAGTTTAGTTCTGGTAATATTTAATACATCTGGTCTTAAATAGACGTTCTAAAGCTGAAAAGTGTGTGTGTGGGGGAATCTTGAGTACTACTCTGTGGGGCAGTATGTGAGCTAATAAATAGAATGTGAAGTAGGTATCTAGAGTACTGTGTCTAACTCTGGGCTTCTGAGTACTGGAAAGATAGAGCAGAAGGTTACAAAAGTGATTTAGGAATTAGGAGAGGCTGAGAGCTCACACTGTTCAGCCCGGCTCTGTGCAGTTACATATCTTCATGATTCTCCCTAGCTTGTAGTCTGCTCCTGAGCTTTTTCGTTGTAGTTTGTTGTAGCGCCTCATTTGCTTAATAAGGAGTTGACTGAAACTTAAGTGTAATCCTATATATATTTAAATTTGGCACTGTAAAATGCTTTTAATTAAAGGTATAATGTATGTTGCCATATATCACTAGATGGCAGCAGATTCCTTAACTAACTGTAAGAATGAAACATCCTCTACTAACAATAGGTATTTTGGGACGTCAGCGTGCAAATAAACTTTTAATACCATATTTATGTTAAGATTAAAATATTAGTTAATAATGCGTAGAATTTGATGCAATGTACAGCTAACACTAGAGCTCTTCTGAAAAGAACTTAAGAACGTACCTCCTCAGAACTGTTTCAAGTTTGGATATGGATTATTACATTGCTTGAGCTTGAATGTTATTATATTTCTTGTCTTGGTTAAACATCTTCAATTTTAGGCTATATTGTCTTCCTATAACAGAGAATGCAAAATGCAGGAGAAGAAAATACACGTTTTAGGAGTTACTGAAAGTGGAGTGCAACATTAAAATAGCTAGTATTATTTCTGTAAATATGTAACTGAAAATTCAGGACTTGTTGAATGACAATATTTTCCTTTGAGAAATCACTTTCTATTTTAGGGGGAAGAGTGACATACCTAAATATTGATGTATAGATGTTTCAAGCTAATTTTGAAAACTTTGAAATTCTATTTTAATTTTTGAGTCTGACCTGAGTTTGCTCTTGCATTTCTGTAGCACATGCTCTTTGCATTTGTCAGTTGTGAAGAAAAGTAACCTTGGTCTGATGTTCTGTTCTGAGTAGCAGTCCTACATTTTACTAAATGAGTTTTTCAGGTGATTGGTAACCTGAGTCAAGGAAGTTGGCAGTGTGTGTTTGCACTGGAGCCTGTGTGTTAGTCTGTTAGACTATTTTAAAGAGGAACTGAATACTGGAAGAATGGTTTATTAAAAGAAATGGAGCAATGGAGAAAAATTCATCTGTTCAGAAAGAGGCTTTTAGGATATCAGCCTGAAGATGCATTTCACAAGCATTTGGTCCTGTAAACTGCTGGGTTTATATGTACTTCAGAGGAGGAAGCAGAGGAGATGAACTCATCTGTTAGAGGAAAATAAAATAAAGGAGTATCTAATGTAACTGTATCTAGTGAAGTTTATTTGTTCAAAAGGTCTGCATCAAAAGGAAGTAGCGAAGGGAATACGCAGCCACTGCCACCCTTATTGCAGCTTTATGGAGTTGCCAAAACCAATATAATAACATAAGAAAGCAGAGACAACTTTAGAGTGTACTTCTTGGGAGCTTTTTTACTCTCATGTTTGACTGTTGGACCCATATTCCAGTTTGTTTAGGAAATACAGTCAATAGTGCATGACCTGGCCAATTCAGTTTAGGACTTGAAATCTTAACTCAGGATGAGTTTTCAAGGCTAATTCCTTACAAAAAGTAGTATAAGACCAAGTTTACACTTTACGTTTTAAAGTTTTGCTTTGAACACTTAGGGTGGGGCTTGATTGCATCTGTACTAATATCACAGTTCCAAAGTGTTTTTTATGTTTTGAAGAGTTAAAAATAATAAATGCCACATTTTGTGCTTTGCTTATGTTTTTTGTTGAATGGGATTCAATTAGTTATGCTTGTATATATGCTTGAATATGTTTTCATCTGTGGAAACTTTTGGGCTTACTTGTTTCATTTTTATTAATACATCTAGCTAGTGTCACACTTTTATAAAAGCCTTTTGAAAGGTGGAATGTGCTGCCTAGGACCTCTGTATATTTTCAATGACACCAACAGTACACAGAAAAACTTCTTTTCTGCAATAGCAGATTTCTTGGCAAAATAAAGATATTTGCATACTGTGTCTTAATTACTCAAATGCTTTATATTCAGTGATTTGTTCTACTTAATCTTTTCTCACTCTGAAATAGTAGTCCAATCTTCTGTTTGTAATGTGTTTGCCAAAGCAGGCAGTGATATAACACTTTTTTGTTAGAGCAGGAATGGTTCGTAACTCAGAAGAGGCAGATCCCTGAGTGAGTCATTTAGGTCATTCCCACTTGTGTGGAAAAATATTACATCATTGCTCTGTACTCAGTGTTCTATTTATACCATGCCAGAATTTTAAGTACATTTTGCTTTTTTTAGATGCTGTAAACAGTGTTTGGGGGTTGTCTAAAAGTAAAGTTACTGCTAGGCCATAGAAGGAGCATTACTGAATCAAATATTTACAGAGAGCCAAGGAGCCAGAGGAGCACACTGTCTGCAAATTTAAGCTTGCAAGGATGTGGGGGGAAGACCTTTGTAGGAGAAAGAATGGATCTGTGCTGCTTTTTACTCTACTATGTCCTTAACCCTGTAGCATTTGAATTTTTTTTTTTCTCCCCCTCTTGGTTTTTATTAGAGCAGTAAATAAAGGTGGAGCCATAGCTGTGAGCATGTCTGGCAGATATTGATGAGAACACCTCTAACCTAAAATTATTCTTTTTTGTTTTGGTAGTTTCTTTTGGTTCATTCACAGCTTTCCATTTCAAGCATTCTCCTTGCATAATTTTATGTTAAAAATAGAGTTACTCTGTCAGAATAGATTCCCCTCATATTCCCCAGGTAATGCTGCAGTTGTAGCACTCTGTCCACACCTCCTGTATTTTCTCCAGCTTTGTATCTTATATTGTTTGCAATACATTGTTTGCAGAGTGCTTTTTTCTATCTGTTTATGTTTTCACCAGGTTAAATCAGCTTCTGTGGTTTCATAGTAAGACTTCCATACTGGAAATTTCTGTTGCAGTCAATGCTGCTTATTTTTTTGTAGACATTTCTTTCACAACAGACTTAAACGCTGATAAAGGTGGTGAATTTTTCCACTAGTTTAGCAAAGAAGGGTGCCAATTACTCTGAAGTTTCTTCTGATGTCCTACACAGAGCTGTAATCTGCCTTACTGCAGAACACTAAGAAAAGTGTTCTTTTTGTGTTCTTCTGTACATATATTCTTAAAAATTCTGTAGTATTGCTCTTGAGACAACACCTTTGAGATGCAGCTTTTATCAGATCTGTGACTACAGTGAACTGCACTGCCAGCAGTGGTTTTGGGGCTGGGATTTGTGTGTTTTCTTTTGTTTGTTCCCCCCCTGCTCCCCTCAAGTTTCTACTGTGTTTACTGCAGGGCTTTTGCCTGCATCAGAATGTTAGTGAGAGTTATTTCTCAAAGCTGGTAAGTTGCTGTAGGGAAGGCTTAGGTGAATGTGAGTTTAAAAGAGGACTGCAAAGAAAGTTGTTTCATTCAGAGAATGTGGGTTTAGTATTTTTTGCTTACTCTGTATTGAAATTCTTCCAGGTATAACAGGGTAGATTGTATTTAAGAAGAAGTAGTTGTGTATATAATATGTTGATACTGTCAAGCATCATAAATGAAGAGCAATTGGGCAGGGTCAGAACTGTCTTCAAGAACAAAAATTGAGCTGCAAAATGTCGTTATGGTGGGTTAAAAGGTGCAAAATTGAGTGTACAAAGGACCTGGAACTCACGCAAGAGAAGTGATTTACTACAGCTTAATGGGATTGTGCATGATAGATAATTCACATGTGCATTTTGAGCACATGGCAAATGTGACAGAATTTGCTAAGTTACAACAGCTGACTCATTTGTCCAAGTGCTGAGAACATCCATAGGCAATCCTGACTTCAGCTTGAAATTGAGGTCTTGATTCCTTTTGTGTATTGAAAATCCCATTATACTCTTTATGGATAACCATAATCCATAAAGATTATGGTTCTTGTGTTCTGGATGCGTTTCTCTAGTTATTTGTGTCTTCTGTGCAGCTCTAGTTGCAATTTTTTTCCATTGCCTTAACCTGTAGATCCTAAACATTTTGGTCCTGCAAGCTACTGTTCTGTTTGGGAATGCCAGCAGAATGCCTTCTTGCAGTGGAGAGCTCAGATGTCTCACTTAATGTTTCACAAAATGTTATAAAACACCGTGTTAATGCAGACTTGCCTTCTGTGATCTCAGGTGACCGGGTCATAGACGTAGGGTCGGAGTGGAGAACGTTCAGCAATGACAAAGCAACAAAAGATCCATCTCGAGTTGGGGATACCCAGAATCCTTTGCTGAGTGATGGTGACTTGAGTACAATGATTGGCAAGGTAACACTTCAAATACTCAATTTTACTAAGTATGAGTGTTAAGTACAAGATTGTATGTTCATAGGGAAACTATTCAGCATATGTGTTTATGAAGATTTTGCCTGAACTGAACTTGTACATTTCAACAGTGTATAACATGTGGCCCTTTCCTGGGGATAGCAGGAAAGGGCCAATCTTTGCCAAAATAAAAAGTTTACAGTGCTGTGGAGTTACTGCTGCTGGGTGTATGCTGCTTTAAATAGGAAAGTTGATGTTGCAGTTTTTAAAGAAGCACTTTGACTTAGCAAGTGTATTTGAGATGATTCTGAAATAACAGATACTTAATTTTAAGATGTCAATAGGTAGTCCTGCCATTTTTTTTGGTAGTAAAATCTGTATCAGATTCATATCTCATGTTGTACATGTTCTTCCAATTAATGTTAAAGCACTAAATGTAGAACCCTTTCATGGTGTGAGTGCCCCAGAGGAAAGTATTCAATCTATATCCGGGTTGAAATTTCATAGCGCAGTCATATCCTGCTGTTTCCCATGAGAGCAAGTAAGATTAGTCACACAAATGCATTTTCTTTAATGAAGTAGTGACCCAGGTAAGTTTTCATTGTTGTACTTTCTGCTACATTTTTTACTGCAAAATCCAAATTAATTTTTGTGGATTTCTTGAATGTTTCGTGAACAGTGGTGCTGTTGCTGATAAATAACTATTAAAACTGTTTTGCTGCTTTGTGTGTTGCATGACATACACACCAGGACTTCAGACAAGTTTTTGTTCCGGTGGTGTTGCTAGGATGAAGCAGATGTGCCTGAATATGTATGGCTACGTAAAGGAAAGTGTGCAACGTACTTTTCATCCAAGACTTCTTCAAAGTGAGGAAGCAGACTAGTGAATCCTGATGGACAGCTAATCTTTCACTGTTAGTGAAAGAGAAACCTTCTGTTTGAGGAATTGTCCAAGTAGATGCTTGTGTTTTGGACAAGTCCAAGCATTGCTGCCTGTCAGATTTTAGGTGGCTTTTGGAGTCCATTCAGGCAAACAAATTTCTGCACTGCTACATTAAAAACATTGGTATTGCTAAGTGGCTCTGTGAAGCAGTGCTGTAGAAGTCGCTGGAATTTTAATGTCACTGGTGTAAGATCAGAAAGGTTGTCGTTCAGAGGGCTTCGACTTCTGTCACTGATGTGGTCAGCTGTGATAAAGATCAGAAATACACCTTTATAGGCAGTTGGAGAAATGGACTGTTTGCTACAGGTTCACGTTGTTTGTCATTCGGGACTGTAAATAAAATGTTGGTTTCTCAGTTTCATTCAGTGGGTAGAATGACCTGAGCTCCTTTAGAACCTGCATGTTGGAAAAGACAAAAAATATTTCAGCTAAAGATGGATTTTGTATCCAGGTGAACAGTGACTTGTGCTGTTAACCCACTTCCCTTTGGAGGTTCAGATCCTAATTTAGAATAAGAGGGATGGCAGCTTCAGTGAGAGAATTAAAGTCACAAAGAAATTTCTGTGAAAACTAAAGTTTTCAGAGATGGACATTCAACTAATGAAACAGTTTTGCTGTTAAACAGAACATGCCAGAATAGGCATGACCAAACTTGCTGTAGCAAAGAGTGCCATTCCATGAAGACAAGATGCAGAAATGTTAGTGTGGCATGTTTCTGCATATGAGAACTGAGCACAAATGTCCAAGGAGTGGAACTGCCAGGATTGTGTTGGGGAATGTAGTGGGGACAGTCAGTCCGACGTTTTTTGCACAGGGAGGGATTGCAGAAGAGATGCATTATTTTCTATGGGAAGTTGAGAGTCCCTTTCACAAACCAGGATGTTTTCTGTACAAGAGTTCCTGTGTTTGTCTTGCCAGTAAGGAGGAGCTCTGGGATGTCAGCTCATTGATGTGGACTCTGTATCAGGGGGTGCTTTTTTTTCAGTCGTTTGGAAGCAAGAGAATGGCTTATATCAGAAGATACTGAAGAAATCTTCTGTCAGTGCAGAAAGGGCATGAATTTTGCAGCAAAGATAACTAATCCTAGGAAATAGTACATTTCTCAAGCAGTCATCTGAACTCCCTGCCAGCAGTAGGCTGGGGTGCAGATTGACCTAGATATGCATGGTGGTTGAATAAGGGTGGAATTGGTGTAGTCATGAGGAGGGTAAGTAGTATCTGGCAGAGTACAGAACAACCTTTGTGAATTCCAGAGAGAGAAGCAAGGTAAGATTATTTTCCCAGTTAACAACAGTTCTTAGAATGGCCCGGAGGGGACCCCTTGTTCATGTGCCAGAGATGGCTTTAGCCTTTTGTGTGGGAGAGGGAACAGGGCTGGTTTTTTCTGCTTGAGGTAGGACTCTAGATAATAGAATCTTTACAGCAGACCTGCTCCACCCTCCCAAAAACACCCCCAGCAAAAAAAACCCTAAAACCCAACCTGTGTTGTGGAGAATCCAAAAGAAAAGGACACTGATAATTTTCATGGCACATCATGTTAGAGATCTGTTGTAAACTCCTGGGAATGTTGGTGGAAGTGGAGTCTGAACAAGTTACAACACTAAAGTTCTGGTGCCTGGCTATTGCCTTGTAACAGTAAAGGAAGAGGGTCAGTTCTGCTTCACAGAGTGGTTTGTGATTCTTTCCTCTTGGAAGGTAGGAGGTGCTACTCTGGGGCTCCTCCTGCAGGGGGTGTGTGGTCTGTATCTGTTAGCAGCAGAGGAGAGGCTGCTCTGCCCGTGCAAAGGGATTAATTCCTAATTGGTTTTAGTACTTAAGGAACCCATCTGTCTGAGGCAGCAGCAGCCTGCATTGGAACAAAGATTAATTTTCCTGTGAAGAGGAGGGTGAGCGTAGTTGGCTGTGGTGGAATTGGTTTGAATTCTGCAGGCAGGTCTTCAGGATACTGGCACAGAACTGTAACCCTCTGAAATTAGATACCATGTGCTGCAGTTGATCTGATTACAATACAGATCTGTTGGAGGCCTAGTGAAGTCTCACATTAATTGTGACTTGACTGCCAGAGTGTTGTAGTTATTTCTAAAATTCTTATGTAAAATTAAAGAAAAATAATGGAACAAGAAGCTTCTAGATCTGCTTTGATACAAGGAACTCTTCTATGAATCTAAAAGAAACTGTAAGTTTTGTTTCCTATCATGTGGAAAACATTGTCTTCTGTCACCCTTGGTAGTTAATTGATTCCTTTTTGTAGTAACTGCAATGCCAAGAGAACTTCCATTGGTTGAACAAAGAACTAATGCAATCTCTTGGCATAGAATTCCTGTGCTTTGATCAGGTATCTCTGAAAGGAAGCTGGCTGTTGTGAAACTCTATGTCCTGAAGATTCTGGAAGTGCTATATTGATAAGCAACGACAAGATATCAGGGGCTGATGATTGAAAAAGAAGAAAGGATCCATCAGACTGTATGAGCTGGTTGTACTGGGCAAGAAGACTGCTGGATCTGGGGGCATGCCTTGATGCTGTGGTTAACCACAAGTCAGTGATGTGGATGATGCTGGTGATACTTTCTGCCACTATGGGGGAAATACTGGCTGCCAACACTGTAAACCTAAACTCCACTGAGCCCTTTCAGAGATTGTCACTGTTTACTTGACTGCATTTTCTCACTTTAGCTACCTTGAAGGCAGTTTCCAGGATTGTATCCATGAGGATTCTGTTCTATTTGAAAGCCAAACAGGTAGAACTCCTGGCTTTGACAGATACTTTACTTGCTGAGATGGTAAAGATTAAAGTAGATGTCTCATAAAGGCCACAACAGTAAACCACATGATTCTTAAAGTTTATTTTATTTCAGTTAAAATTATGTTGCTTCTGTTTTTTTCCATGAAGGGAAAGGGACTCCTAACATGGTTGTCCAGGGCTGAAGAACAAAGCATTGTCCCTCAGTTGAAAGCTCCAGAAGGAAAGTAGATGGTTTATTTAAATAACAAATGCAGGAAGAATTGCTGTGGCTTATGTAAACAATTGAGATGGAGGACTGTTTTCCACCCCTTTTATAGTTGCGAGCTGTATATTGGGTATGGCTCTTGGAGAGTGCTCATATCAGCAGGGTAAAATCTTTGTCTAGTTCCACTCCGTGGCACCTAGTAGATGGTGGGATGTTTTTTATTTTTTGGTTCTCCTTAACCAGTGGACCAGGGAGAATCAGAATCCTTGCTGGTCCCGGGACAGAGCAGCAGTTCCTGGTAGAGCACTGTCTGCTACAAAGCCTGACCAGACAAGGACTGGAGACTTGCTGTTGTTCGTGCTCACTCTTCTGGTATCTACAGTAGAGCACGTGCAGTTCCTGTAAGCATTTGTGCATAGCACTGGTCTAGGAGGCCATGAGAAACACAAATGTAACACGCTGCAGGGAACAGGGGTGTGAGTGGTGGCCAGGAAGGAGTCTTTTGACCTGAGACTTCTGTATATTTTTGGCCAAGGGAAGTTCTGGCATAATTTTTGGGTGGAAGGCCTAGTGTTGCTCTTCGTGGCCTGAAGTTTGTCATGCTTTACTCTTGTTCTTTGTTTACCTTTATACCTTTGGAGTGTTGAAGATGTTCATCCAGTCAAGGAAGTAGGATTGTCTTTGGAGCAGCCCTCTGCTAACTTGATGCCAGGATCACTTCTGGATGCTTGCTTCGTATGAAAGGATGTTTGAAAGAGTAGGAAAAAACCAAGAACAGTTCTGGAATCAGTTGTAGAGGCCTGTTCAAGCAGCTGGGGAGACTGGGGAGAGAGGGTTCTGTGCTGGAGTCCTCAGTCTCCACAGCATATCAAGGTGTGTGTGCACCACAGATCCTGTCTGAGCAGGGAGGGATCCACTGGGGCTGCTGGAAATGGGGTGTCATTGAGGCTTAGGGCACAGAAAGTGGAACGGTGGAAGTGAATGGTCAAGAGTGAGTGTTACTACTGTCAGCCAAAGAACATGTACTAAATGCAGAAGTGCACCACAGAGAGATTACAAAATTAGAGGCTGCGTTAAAATAGAAGGGCAGTTCCCAAGAATATGGGTCAGGAAAGAAGAAACTGGGCAGCCTAGAAGAAAAAGGTGGTGCCAGGGCATGTTCTATCCTTTGTTCACTCTGTCCTTACCCCACTTGGTACAGCCTGGATACATTGCTGATTCTTCAACTTGAGAATTCTGTGTGCAAGTGCTTAGCCAGGTTATCAGGCAGTCACAGATCAAGACCTGCTTTATGCTTACTGGTTTTGGCAAAACACACAGTGCAGTAGTCGGGGTCTGCAGCGGCTTGTTTCAATGACCAAGTCTGTCTGTGGTGAAACTTGGGTGCCCCTGCCCAGGTAAATCGTTTGAAGGTGCCAGCAAGGAATAAATGCTTACAGATTCAGGAAATCTAGGTTTCTACTCATGACAAATGTGAACAAGTGTTTTCCACTTGAAAGAACTTGGGGCCTCCTGTGTACTGTGACAACAAACCCATATGTAGACAGTATAAATTACAGGCATTGCTCTTATCAACTGCTTGTTGTTGTCATCAGCTGTCACTAATCTGACATGGCATTATTTGTTAAAGACTTGTATTGGATTACTGGCTAATTGAAAACCTTAAACATTTTAGACCCTCTTGGTTGGACAAATTTGCATAGTTAATAGAAGTATGCAATTTGCATTATCAGTTGTAAGGGTCAAACAAAATGCATGTTGGAAGCTCTTTTTGAAGTTGCCTGGTTGAGTTTGTGGCTCTCACTTCTCCTAAGACCTCAAGCTTTTCTTTTAAGAGGCCCATGGTTTTCCCATAAAGTCAAAATACGTGGATATTTCCATTTTCTGATTAAGACTTGCAACCTCTGGCAGGCAAGGTATCAAGCTGGGTTTGACTAGCTCATTGGTTTGGGTGTTCTCTTTGTCCATGCCTTGGCTATGATAGTTATCATTGTAACTTGTCTCCAGCTGGCCATAAAATTGTTTTTCTGACTTGCCAGTCTGCCACAGATGCAGCCCAAAGGACACAAGGGTTGCATAGAATGTTATCTTGGACCTCAGCATTGGTGACAGGAGTATTGACATGCACACATTGGCTATATATTGTTTTATTCTTTGAACTATTGTTACATTAGGGAAGAAAAAGCCCTAATCTGTGGTCTTTGGAAAGCAATTCATGATTTGAGACCTGGTGCAAAGTTATAGAACCTGTTGTGTGGAACAGTGCTTGATTGAATGATTTGCTTTCAGTGGTGTTTATTTGCAGGACTCTTTGAACTGATGCCTTGAATTAAAATGTATAAAGCCAGAAGATGTTTGCTCTTGAAGTGAGCAGGAAGTTGCTTGTGTTATTGATGATACAAATTTTTCTTTTCAGGGCACAGGTGCAGCAAGTTTTGATGAATTTGGGAATTCAAAGTACCAAAATCGCAGAACTATGAGCAGCTCTGATCGTGCAATGATGAATGCTTTTAAAGAAATTACGAACATGGCAGACAGAATCAACCTCCCTAGAAATATAGTTGTAAGTTCATGTCTCCCTTCCTTAAATTGTTCTGGCATTGACTTAGTTAGCATAATATAATGAGCACATGAATTTTTGATATTGCTACTAATTAAATGGCCTAGAGTTAATTAAATTTTGTCTTCTTGCGTTGAAGGATCGAACAAATAATTTATTCAAGCAAGTGTATGAGCAAAAGAGCCTGAAGGGAAGAAGTAATGATGCTATTGCTTCTGCTTGTCTCTACATAGCCTGTAGGCAAGAGGGGGTTCCAAGAACATTTAAGGGTAAGTTTTCAGTGATACAGATTCAATTTTGCTATGAAGTAAAGGTTTAGTTACTGTCAGTGCAGATGGTTTTCTAATTCCTGGACTTTGTCAAATTGGTTGTTCTCAGCTGTAGCTTACTTTTGAGGGGAGGGTAGAGGGGTCTCTGAAAATGTGTTAGATTTGTAGAGTAGGCTCTTGGGCATGGGGGTTTTGGTCATAATGCATTAAAAAGAATTTAGCTTTTGAAACTTATTCTGAGTGTTAGTGAAACTTAAAAGGCATTGCTTTGATCAGAGGATGGGGGGGACTGTTGTAACTGAATTTGAACCAGCAGTTTTGTAGCACATTTGTGCCAGCTTTTCCCTGACAGGGATGCAACTCTCTAGCATTGAGTACCAAATTCCCCTTACTAAGCAGGCTGTATTAATTAGCTCCTTATGATAAATGTGCACTGATTGAAGTTTCACAAATGTTCAGAGCTTATTTAGTGATGGGGGCCTACATGACATTTGCCTTCTTTGTGGGTCTTAATATATTGAGAATCAAATTTGATTATTTTGGGGGAGCAAATGCTGTGAAGCCTAAAGTTTAATTTTTACTCTTTCTTTAGAAATATGTGCAGTGTCCAGGATTTCAAAGAAGGAAATAGGCCGGTGTTTTAAACTTATTTTGAAAGCTCTCGAAACCAGTGTTGATTTGATTACAACTGGAGACTTCATGTCACGATTCTGTTCTAATCTGGGTCTTCCCAAACAAGTACAAATGGCAGCAACACATATTGCTCGAAAAGCTGTGGAATTAGATTTGGTTCCTGGGAGAAGCCCTATCTCTGTAGCAGCTGCAGCTATTTACATGGCATCACAAGCTTCTTCAGAGAAAAGGACACAAAAAGGTAAAACTTGACTTTTTTTTGTTGGTTTTTGGTTTGCCATATCTGCTTGCATGAAAGAAAATTGGATGAGATCTGTGCGAACAGTGATAAGCTCCATTCTAACTGCATCTAGCAAGGACCAAAGCAGGATCTCCCAGTCCCCAAAATGAACATGGAGTAATTGGCTGTGCTTGGTGTAAACCAAGTTCATTTTCTTCTGGCACTAGGAGTTGGATTCTTGAATGCAATGGAGCAGTACGTTCAAATGAGCATAATTTAAGTTCACCTATGCTGATATTTGCATGTGTATATTCTGCTGCTCTAAAATACTCCAAATGCAAACTTGGGGGCAGTTGCAGGTAGCACTTTGGCTTTGGGTTACATTGAGTCTTTAATCATTCCTGCAGCCAGGGAATCAACTGCGTTAGTACATGTCCCTTGACTTACTGTGAGCCTCTGGTAAAGATGGAAAGTGGTGGAATGGCAGGGTTTACTGTGGATCAGCTGGGCCATGATTCCCTGCTGGTAGGGCAGCCTGTGGGGAACCAGTAAGGAATTCAGGGCTGCTCTTGAGTCTCAGAGCAGCATGATCAACCCCTGGGGCTCAAGGGAATGAGGCCTACAGGGGGGCAATGCCTGGGGAAGGAAGGAAGCTAAAGCTGCAGTGGTTAGAACTTGATGTGAGAAATTGATCCAAGTGCTGGTAGCTGGCTGGGGAAGCTCCACTGAACTGTCCAGTCCAGTTTGGTTCAGAAATGTTAAAAATGTAGTAATTTCTTAGTGGAATGCTGCTTTTGGATGAAGAATAGCCTTTATCTGTCAGGTTGTGGTGTTTTGTTCTGCATTCCTAAGTGCTTGTGCCCCTGGGGCTTTCGTCCTCTTGGCACTTTGCTGGGCATGTGAGTGATCTGGAGCCCAGGCAGTGCCTTCATCCTTGCTCCTCCTGAGCTACTGGATTGTATCTCTCAAGCGTAATTGTTAAAATACAGCTGCCTGCCCTGGACACCATGACTTCATACTGCTCCAGTGTCCTCAGACAATGCAGTTCAAGGTTGAAATTCCTAACTTGATTAAATCTTGAATAAGTTTCTGTGCACCTCAAGCAAGTGTTCGGTCAGCTGGTTAGACAGTGCTCTGTGCCTCTGCCTTACTTCTCAGTGCATTTTAAGCTAAATGTATTTAGTGTTTAACTGAAGGTATTGCTTTTTGTCTCTGGCTCCGTTTTTTTGCTTGTTTTTGCTTATATTTAATTAAAGCACAAAAATGAAGATTCAGAAGTTGATGACAATTAAAATATTCTGTTCATATGTAGAGTTTGTGGAAGATGTTTCTAATGACTTTTGCAGTCTTGGCCCTCTGTCAATTTGAAAGTGATGTTATTCCAAGACTGATAGGGTCAGTTGAACTGTGGTACATGAGAGGACAGACTTACGTATGCCAAATATTAGTCACCACAGCTAAAACCATTCCTACCAGGCTCTTGGGAGAGTTACAGATGAAGCAAATGTCTAGTCCTTCTTGATAAATTATTCTTGCTGGATTCTTAAATGGCAAAAGTAAAACCGAATCATTTTTCTTCTTTTTGTTGTAGAAATCGGTGATATTGCTGGCGTGGCTGATGTCACGATTAGACAGTCATACAGGCTGATCTATCCTCGAGCTCCAGATCTCTTCCCAGCAGACTTCAAGTTTGATACCCCAGTAGACAAATTACCACAGCTGTGAGATTGCAGAGGGTTAATTTCTATTAAACCCCCCCCCCCCAAATCAACAAAAACAAACTCTTTATTTTTGCCTATAATAAAGGATGTACAAAGTGTTAATATTGAGTCTTAATGTTGTGGAACTGGAGGATACGGAGATGGAGCATAACTGCTGGAACACAGCACACATTCCAAGGGTAAACAAGCTCATTGTGTGGCATTTTGTATGTATATATTAGTGGAAGTAAATATTTAATGACTGTTGCAACAAATTTAATTTCATATTGTTGTACTTATTTAGATTTCTTTTGTAGGGATCTAGTAAGATGTATTTTGGAAAATTGAAAATATTGTGTAATTCCCAAATAAACTGTTTTCCAAAAACACCATCTTGTGGGTATGACTGCAGTGTGACATGCATGTACTGTTGTACATGCTGAGAACTGGAATGCAGTCCATGGAGTGGTGGAGTGAGCTTTCATACTTGTGGGCTTGGTCACAAGGTTGCTTAAATGCTCACTTCCTGGACAATTTTTAATCTCTTAGAGTGCTCTAGTAGTTGTAGGGAGCTGTAGTGTGGGTGCTTGCACCCAGAATGCTGCAAGCAGTTGCTGAAAAGCCATTTGAAGGTTTGCACAGCTGCTGCAGAATATTTCCAAACTGGTTGCAGAAGGAGTTGCATCCTTGGCACAGTCTCCCTGGTTCTCACTGATGTCTCTGCTTTTCTTCTGTGAATTTGATGTAATGACAGGGCAGCTAAAGAGAAGCATGAGGATTCACTTTAGTTGAATTCCAGGGAACTTCATGTTGTTTGGTACTGTACAAAGGAAGGTAAAAAGTATTTTTGGTGTAAGTTTCTGTTGAGTGTTCTGCCAGTCCACCCTGCAGTCTGGCTGGCCTGTGGTTATGTTCTAAGTGAGCACTTGCTGAGTGGAATGATGTGCCAGGTGCTGAGTGAAGGCCTGAAGCTGTCCAGCCCTGCCCAGACTAAGAGCTTTGAACACTCTTTGCCTCCTGACAGTGTTCCTTTGTGTACAAAGCAACAAATGTGTTTAACTGGGAGTTCTGATTCCCAAGTTCATTTTGTATCACAGCTGCAAATGCAGTTTAACCACCCAAACCAACAGCTGAGGGCTCAGCTTGTTGCACATGTGGTCCTAAGCTGTCCAGAGGGAAGGCTGTGTCCAGTGCTAATAGCACTTAGTGTCAGTAGCCCTCCCTGTTTTCTTGCTAGTTGAGTTTTAATCCTCTTACGCCAGTTGAGACTAGGGAAATGTGGCAGCTCAACATTTTTTTCTGTGAACAAATAAGAAAGGTTGTACAGTCCTGTTACAGCACTGAAGCTGTTGGTTGCAGCCATGGAAGGTTCTGGTGCAGGTGTTTGAGGGGATATGCTCAGTAATTTGTGTTCCAGTCTCTGATGTATTGTCTTCAACTTTGTTGCAAGTTTTTCTATTACCTGGGCATTCCTGGTCTTGGTCTGAGCTACTCTGCCTGCCTCCGCTGTGGGAGAGGGCAGGATGCTTTGAATGGGCAAGGCACGACCTTTAATGCACTGTTACAGCTTGGGAATGCAAAGGTGGAAGCTGTTTGACTATGAGTGTTGCCTTCCAGTGTATATCAGTGGGTTAAATCTACTACATGAAGGTTAAAAGTGACTGAAATGTGTATTTCCCATAACGCTTATGGTTTAAATCCTTTCAGGCATTGTGCACGAGCACTTGACGTGTCAGTGGTTTGCAGCTGATATTGCTGCATACAGCGAAAGCTGTCTGGGCAGGAATTTAAATACATTTGTGCAAAGCTCTGAAATGCAGCAGAGGGAGGCAGGGACGTCAAATCCTGCCTTGACCCTGCACTTCCACAAGCAGTTCCTGTATCTCCGGTGGCGTGGAGATGGCAGTAACTGTGCAGCACAAAGAGGCAGAATCAGGAATATGCTTTAAGGGGTAGGTATATTCTGAAAGGCACTTACTACTGGCTGCAGTAGACTGCAGTTAATGTGAAGCATTCCGAGAATAAAAATAGCATAGCTCTGAATGCAGTTGTAGGCAGTTATGACCCCTTTGGTAGCTGCTGTTTGTGTCCGCCCTCAGTGCCGGCAGGGCCGGGCTGCACTCGGGGTGGGGCAGTGCTGGCGTCTGCTCAGCCAGGGCTGCGGTTGGGGGCGGAGGCTCAGCAGCCACCCGGGAGAACGCAGGAGGGCTGAGGGTTGGCATTCCCCACACCCAAGTGCAAGGGCACAGTATCTTTGAGCATTTCCTACATTAATTCAGATGCTGTGCAGACTCGGTACTTGAAACTCTGTTCAGTTGGAGCCACCCTGTCTGGAATGATTGCTTAGGTAGGTATGAAGTGTCTGTCTTTGGGCAAAATGGCCTCCTGCGAAATTCCACTTGGCTCTTAAGATTTCTGTTCTAAATGCACTCAGGAAAGAAAGCTTCATCCTCTGCCTAAAGCACAAGCTCACTGTGGGATAGGTGTAGATTCTGGTTTGTTTACAGAGCTTGCTGTGGAATGGTGGGGAAGAAGGAGACAATAATGAAGCAGTACCCAGGAGGGGGCGAGAGTTATGTCCCCCTGCCCTCAGAGGGAGCCTGTGAAGGGAGAGCACTGATTCCAGCAGGCCAGACTCCAGGGTCTGCTCCCGTCAGGACTGCTCCAAACCAGAGGAGGCTGCTTTCCTTCAGAAAGAAGGTATGCTCAGAGGGTGTGGTAACTTTGATTTCTTTTTTTTTGTTTGGTTGGGTTTTTTTTTTTTTTAAATTTTTTTAAAAGAATGGAAGCCCACTGAGCTTGCACCAAGAGATTCGGTCCCCTCCTGATTTCAAATTCTTTTCTGAAGTTACCTCTGGAGAAAACATGACCAGCCACTTCAAGAAACAGCAAAATCATGTTTGAGACACAATTTACAAATTACTCTATTTAGAACTTTAATTTGTGATATTAATGACTGCAAAACACTTAGAATGACATTTGTTAAAGGCACATTTCATTTTAATGCATAGTGTACCATTCTAAAATATCCTAATTTCCTTACAAAGTGCTTGAGCAGCCACATACAGATAAAGTATAGCAAAATATATTTACAATCTAGGGTTTAAATCTTAATCTGCCTAAAAATATTTTAAAAACTACAGAGATAAAATTAGTGCTTTTTTCAGCTTAACTGGGTGAACATACCCTGCCCTCTAATTTTTTCTATTTTTTTAAGTGATTTGCTTAGATTAAAAAAAGATTTCTGTACAAGATGTAGTTACAAAAAGGTATGTTTGAGGATACTTTCATGAGTATTAAGCACCCTGTTAGATGCTTATATATGTATTTGGGAACCAAAAAGGGTGAGCTGACTGTACCTCAAAAGTACTGGTTTCAGCTAGATACAGGAACATAATTTGTTTCTTATCAATATAGAACCTGGAAACAAGGAATGCTGAGGAGTTGACTCACTGCCCAACGTGATTTGTAGCACTGGGAAGGTGCCTGCTTCATTCCTGTAGGGAACTGGCCTGATCTAGAGCTATTAACCATGATTTTATTGTTTTCTCCCTTAAGCCTCTCCCCTGCCTAACCCTGCAGGTGTGTCCAGCATCATGATTTTAAACCACCACCTTAGCATTGCATACTCCAGTGGTTTGTGTTTATTAGTTCAAAGAAGAAAGTTACCAGTTTTTAATTCGAGTGTGATTCTCACTCACTGTCTTAGCCCATGAACAGCAAACTCCTGGCCAGGATGAACCTGTGAGGTTACAGTGCTGAATAGTGCTAGAGGTAAGGACTACGTGGGAAATTTATTTTCCAAGAATTAATGTTTGCCCACAGAACAGCAGATGCCAAAAATAGGTCTTGGTTTACAAATACACACAGTGTCTGGTCTAAATTATTTTTCAACTTTTGAGGTACAGCTTTTAGTGTTAAGGGGATTAGAAAATATACACTGTTTCTATCAAAAATATTTATACATTCTGTTACAATATATTGCTTTTTACCCTCAGTAACTGCCAATCCAGGGGCTGGAGGTCAGTGGCCTACATGGATACATTTTTTTGTTCACTTGGCCACTGTGCAACATTAATGAAGTGGTACAATTAAATTAACTTGCCTGGAGGTAAGAATACATTACAACTTCCAAATATACATGTTCACAGCATGTATACATTGAAAATCCTTACGTTTTCTAAGTGATATGACATTGTACAGCAGACAGGAGGATGGAGGTGGTTAGATATGGACTGGGAACTTCTCTGCCCCTCGGGGCCCAGGAAAGGCTGGAGGCGAGTACGGAAGGGGCCGGGCCGGGCCATTCGCTCGGGGGTTACACTGAGCAACGTCCTTCTTACATTCCTCATTCCAACCAGGAGCTTAAGAAGCTTGAAGGCAAAACTGTTTGGCAAGTGACTTTGGTAAACTTTCCGGATTTTTCTGGATTTTTCTTTGTAATGGAAGCACTTACACAGTTGTTATCTCAAAGGCAAGGCGTTTTTAACATTTTTCCTAATAAATACCATAGAAAATTTACAAAACAAGGCATATCTGTTCTCAATACCATTATTTTAAGAACACAAGATGAACATGTACGTAGAAATGTGTAGTTCTAAAGACTGCACAGTATTTAGCTGAAATCATTTGCCTTCTCCGAGTAGAACCATGTTCTGTGCGAGTGTCACCAGTATCCCAACTTCTTTCAATGTGGCTGAGTGGAGATTACCTAGCTCAAAGTCTGCTTTTCCCACTTAAGGCAGATACTTTAAAAAGTGATATTATCTGCTGTGGAAGAGTGAGAGAAACTGTACAGATCCATGTGTGCCCGTGTGCGGGAAGCTCAACACAGCCTGGGTTCACCAACTCAGCTTAGGAACGCCATAGATCTGCTTTCCAGTGCTCAGATAAAAAACAATATACAAAGAGGTCACTCTTCACAAGAGTGTTAAAAACAGTACTTAAAAGGATCTTCATGTGATTTAAAAAAACCCAGAAGCTACAGGTGGCACAGAAAGCAATTGAAGGGTCCGTATTCTTCCAAGAGAGGCATTCTTGTGAGCCAGTCAGCTGGGGGTTCACAGTGTCTGAAGTTAACACCAATCAGCAATGTAATCAAAATCTCTGAACATTTCCTGCTCTTCTTCTGAAAGTATCCTTGGTTCCCGGGGTGGAGTGAGGATAGGTGCTTCAGAGGTAAATTCATCATCAAAATTACTAACATCTTCTCGTCCTCTAATGGTGGGTACGAAAGGAGGTTTGACTTTCTTGGCCAGTAAAGCATTCCAATCTATTTGCTGTAAAATAAATGAACTGATGTTTAGTTTCCCATCTCTACACCTTCATGGCCTTAGAAATAATACTAGTTTGTACTCACCCTGAAAAAGTGATGCTTTTTCACATCCTCAGCGTCTTTCTCTCCAGCTCCAAGACGCCGCTCTGGATTTCTTCGTAGCAGCTGACAAAACATGCAAGGTTTCAGAGGAGAAATTCAGGGTAAGGAAGAGGCATGAGGGAGGATGAGTGCTACTCTGTAAGAGCCAACACCAAGATTATGTGGACATGAAATTCATACTGCCTGACCCACGGACAATCCCTGCCCCTCCAAGAAAGGGACAGGCAAAGTTTAGCTTTTAGCACTGTTCTTTCAGCCTGCCAGCACAGTTCCACCACCAGGACCAGTGCCAGAGCAGACTCATCTGTCTCCTGCAGCGCTGTGGTGCCATGACCTGGTACCGGAGGTGATGGGGGGCCTGTGCTCAGCACAGTGTAGAGTTGCTCTGTGCTGGCACAGATTTACTTGCTCAGCTCAGTAAAGAGATTGCCCTGCTGCCTCCAGTGCCCAGCTCGTTCACAGCAGTTGATTTACCAGGAGAGGGTTCAATGCTGCTTCATACACTCAGCCAAAGGAAAGGGTTTCCTAGTTAACTCCAGAAGTTCAGTTCTCCCACTGGGGAATTGTACTGCTGTGAGCAGGCCCCCTGTTCCAGGCAGTGCCCAGCAGCTGGGTGGGTTGATATTCATGATGCAGCCATCAAAAAATGTCTACTATATTGTGTATGAACTTCTGTGATGGAAAGAGCATGCACAGAGCCCCAACTAGTAAAGTGCTAGTACAAAGTTCCTGGTACACATACTGTGGGTGCAGTGTAGCAGCACCCTGTTGCCTGTGGATATTGGCATGATAATTTTCACAGCAAAAATACCTTCCTCAGGTACTGCCTTAAAACTGCATTCTGTCTTTCTTTTCTAGGCAGAAAAAGTCTCTTGGGAGTAAGCAATTGTTTAAGTTACAGAATATTTATGCTATTACTTAAACAGTTATGTCACAGTAGTTACTATGCTACAGCACACTGCTGAAGTGGGTGCTAAACTGACACTCAGCATCAGACATTTAAGTGGAGAGGCTGATTCCAAAGGCTTTGGAACTACCTCCAGTATTGCCTTTCTATAAACTGTGATAAGGTGCTAACTTAGGTTCAACTGCCTTCTTTTCATAAGCAGAGGCATCATGCTAAGGAATGGCACCAAGAACAATCATAACCAAAACCACCTGTTCCTTGCCAAGAATGGGACTGCAGATGCCATGTGTACAGTGTTCCCTGTTCCAGTTGGAATGAAACCAAAAAGATTTAGAAGTCTTTGAATTAAAATATTCATGTGACAATGTTAATCTACCAAATAGGTCAATGCAGCAGTGTTCTGCTAGGAAAAGAGAGCTGAACTACTCTAGTTAGATAAAGCTGGGAAACTTGGTTCAGAGAGAAAATAGAGCCTTATATGTTTTACATTTTAATAAGAAAAACTTGCACCTAAAAAAGTGGAATGGCATAGATAGATTTCATTTAAGGTGGTAGGCAGCATGGCACAGCATAAATGAAGCAAGTCTGAAATTTAATTGTAGAAAAAATATACCAAGTGCAGGTTCCTAAAGCATTTTGTTCCTCACAAAAGTAATTGTTGGAGAGGAAACAGGACAGGAGGGAGATACTGTAATATTATTATTATTATTGTTATAATGTTCTTACCCGTCTCATTATTGAGATGGCTTCTGTAGACAGAAATCGTGGATATCTTACTTCATCATTTACAATGCTGTCAAACACCTCTTCTTCATCATCTCCAGGGAAGGGAGACTATAATGAAATTAATAAAAAAAAATTCTATAAACAGGTTTAAAATCACAATTGAAAACAACATATACTCAGCTGAATGTTTGGAATTAGACACCCTGAAATGAAGTCTCCCTTCCCAGAAACAGATATATGTCTTTCCACAAGGAAGAGAGAAAAGGCAAGTTGGTATTCCCCCTTAATTCTTACTGAAGGATTATGCTTTGAAAATGTGCTTTTAGAAGTAGAAGCACATAAAACTGGGATCTTCTTTGAACTCTGACACAGGGTTTACAGGGAACATGGAAAGTGTCTATCAGCTGTTCTTTGGGACAGCTGCCATTCACAAGCAGCATGGTCAACATGTGAGCTATCACTGTGCCAGCTGGGAGATGTGCTACAAAATGGACCAGAAGGTAGAGCAGTACATGCAATGGCAGATAGCTTCTCAATAGCGATTTATTTATACCAGCTCACTTACATGGAACTGGGGCTTTCTATTTTAATGTGTTTGGCATAATCTTTCATTGCTATCCAGTTTTATGTGTTAAAGTTCAGTTCCGTTCAAGCTACAGGAGTTAAGAAGTTTATTTTTCCCCAAAAGCATTTGGAAGCAGATGACTGGTATTGCTGTGTGCATCCAAATTTGATAACAGACATCTCCAGGAAACTTAGCTCCCCAGAACTGTATGTACAGATGTACTGTGCTCTTGCTTAGAGACACTGATGTTAAGATGCCATTACTGAAATTTGATTTAAGATGTAATGATGTAATTAAAGTAAAACAAAGATCTAGAGGTTCTTTGCCCAGCTACAACTTGTTCACTTCTACCACTGCTGATAATTAAGCTCCAGACATGACTTGCCAATTTCTCCAGGGTTACAGCAGCCAATATCAGGCAAGTAGCTGCTCAGTATTCAATACTTCTTTTTCTGGATGACACACATTCAGATGCTCACTGTAAAGCTGGGTGTATATATGCTTTATATACATACTGTACATGTCAGTACTGATACAACTGTGACAGGTAGGGCATATTCAGTGTTGACTGGTATCTTGAGTTTCGTTTTAAACATTTCTTAGTTTTATGACTCCACTGTACCTTACAAGAACTTACCTCACCCACCAGCATCTCATAGATGAGAACACCAAGACCCCACCAGTCTACAGCTCTTGTATAGGAAGTTTCTGTCAGCACCTCTGGAGCCAGGAATTCTGGTGTGCCACAGAATGTGCTTGTTCTGTCTCCAAATCCCATTCCTGAAAAGTTAGAGATAAAGAAAAGCAAGCAGTATTTTCTGCCACTCCATAACCTATCCCTCCAAGCAGAACTGCTCTCCAGAGCAACTTCAACTGATACTGTAAATCTGGGGCCTGTATCCTGAAGGCTCAGGCCAGTGACATTTCCTCATTCTTCCTCTCCATGTCTTTGTCCCACGTGTGCTTCTGTTTAAGTTTTCCTATCCCTCACTATATGCAGTGAGCCAGATTAAGCTTCCAGTTATCTTTGCTTGGAAAGATACAAACAATCTTATGCTCTATTTCTACCAGTTAGTAAAGAAAGTGCAGTACATTAGTTTAGTCAAACATGCCCCTCTAGATGCAAACTACATCTAGTAAAGTAAAACATGGAGTGTAGTGCAAGAACTGTAAGCAAAATAAGCCCTGTGTGTTTGCCAGAGTGGCACAGTTTGGGACATCAGCACCACCAGAACTGATGACACAACAAGGGGAGCTTTCCTTCTCCTTTCCTTTTGTCATTTCCAGAACTTGTTTGCAGCTACAATCACAGGACTTGCCCTGGCACTCATGTTCGAACACCTCCGGAATTTACCCAAAAGGAAAGGGTATGACAGACAGGCTGTACGAACTGGAGAAGGAAACACGCCTTGTCAGATCTTTGCCCCCACAATGGGGTTTGAGAAAGACACTGTAATTGCTACCTCTATTTTATGTCTTATTTGAAAAGTAGTTGCCAGTGGTGAGATGCTTGAAAGTAACTTTCTAGGCTTCCCTTTTGGGATAATTTCTCAATTTTAGCTAAAGTGTACTTTGCCTGTCATTTCCATATACTTAAGAGGTGCAACTATTTCAGAGCTAAAAACCCAGTAAATTTCTAAAAAAGTAAGAGCTGGGGATGGATTATAATGGTACTTGATTTCATTGTACAGTGTCAGCATGTTTAGAATGAGGAAAACCACCTAATGCTTTTGCTACTAACTTGTAAAATGCAGCAGCAGTGTGCCTTGTTAACAAGCAGAGATGTGATGAAGTAAGAGTCAGAATAGGTGATGCTCACAGCTGACCAAAAATAAATAAAAAGAATAGGCCAATGCTCAGGTGCTCCTGATACTTCCCTACAAGAAGGAACTTCCTCCCATCTCCACATTTGTACAGTCAGAGATGTACTTTTTTCCTTCAAATGACACATGGTAAATAGACACCATACACATCTGGCAGTCCCAAACTCTCAAGGAACAGTTGAGAGTAGGACAGACTATAGAATTCCCCTAGAAAGAAAATTTAAGGGCCAGTACCTTCTTTGCAAAGACCAAAGTCAGCAATTTTCACAAAGCCTTCTGTGTCCAGCAATAAGTTATCCAACTTCAAATCTCTAAATAAACATTTGAGAAACAAAATTGCATCATTTGATGTTTCTTTAGTATTATTCAGAATAGCTGAAATTAATCTGTTGGAAATGACTACTTACCTGTATACTATTTTGTGCTCATGTAAATACTGAAGTCCAAGAACCACACATGCAGCATAAAATCTGTTGAAAAGGTTAAAGTTAAAATTTCAATAGAATTTAGTCTCGCTTTTCAGAATGTGAAGTCCATTATTACTGAATTTTTTAATGAGCCATCCTTTGATGATTACCAATTGTTTTTTTGTGTACAGATTAGTTTTATACTAGGTCAGAGTTTTAAAGCCAGATGGCAAAAATGCTTAAACTTGCAGCTTTCAAACTGTAGTGTGTTTGCTTGGCCTGGGGGATAAATTTTCTGTAGTGTCCACTGCCATAGCATTGAAGGTTTTCTAAATCAGCTTATTCTTTCCTTTTTTAGCCTTGTCTCCTATTTTAACTCTTCATTCAGCTTTTTTATGTAATCTTAAAAAAAGTATGATAAAAATTAGGTAGTTGTACATACTTTTTGAATTCAGTTTGTATTCAGGCACATTAAACCCACGTGTCTTTTTCTAACAGAATCAGTTAGAATCTCTGACCCTTTTAAAAACTTAAGCAGCATTTACTGAAGTGACATAATGTGGTGACATGTGGTGATAAAGACCTTAGTTCTTATCCACGGAACAAAGTGCCCTTGACTGAATGCCACAGAGAGGGAGGGATACTCACACTGCTCTCGGTTCAGAGAAGACATCAGTATGGATGTGCATCATCAGGTCCCCACCAGCAGCATATTCCATTACAAAGCAAACGTGATCTTTGGTTTGGAAACAAGCAAAAAGGTTCACCAAGAAGGGATGTCTTACACTATTCACAGTTTCAAATATTCGCTTTTCACACATCAAGCTGCAAACAGAAAATCAGTAACAATTTAAAGCTGAGTGATGAACCACAGTTTTTCAATTCCCAGAAATTACTGGTAATTTATACCTTATGTTTTTCGCTCTATTCCTCAGGATAAGATAAGAACATTCTTTTTGTTTCGTCTAGATGTTTCTTTTTGTTTCATCAAATCTCTCTAGATTTAAGTATCAGCATTTCATGAAGTTATATCTAGCTTTCCCAAATGAAAAGAGGAAATACAGTAGTCCATGAAAATTGTGTCCTGACAGTTTTCCTTCCAAATACTCAGATTGCATTTACTACACATTGATATAATATGATGCTCATTTTAATCTATTTTTATTTTAATTGTGTGCAATACATAGAGTGGAAAACCAGAGACAGTACTATAGATATCTATCTATAGTAATTCCTGATTATTTCTCCTTAAACCAACTACATTAAGTTGTAGCCTATTGTTAATACAGCTATCTTTCTTTCTGCAAATGAATACAGTCGAGCTTAAACAGTTGTAAAAACACCTTCTTGCACTAAAATCAAGCAGTTTTGTAATGGCCCCTTCACTTCCAAGCAAATACAAAAAATTAAATCCGAGTTTTGTGTCAAAAAGATTGAGAAACACCCAACAGTGGAGTACACAAAGGGAAAATATGATGGACAAAGCACGGCAGTATGTTACAGGTTGAGAAATAGCAACATGGCTTTTGCCAGTAAAGAAAACATTGTCCCCAAATATGATGGAAATCTATAGAACAAGTAATTAAAATAAATAATTGCAAGAGAACCTAAAAATCAAAACCAAGATCAGCTCTAAGTCAGAGCTATAGAACAGGCATGGTAAGAAGGGCACTAAGCCAAACCAGCATTCCTGGGTTACACTGCTCCCTCCTTGCCCCAGAACAAGACTACACATCTGCAGCAGTCAACCATGCAGGCAGATGATAACTTATTTTGCTCTTCCACTCAATTCAACTACTGCTTGCTAGAGCACACAATTGATTTATGGAATCCCTGTGTTGTATTTTACAAACTGACCTGTCTACTTCATCACGAGCGACAATATCTCCTTTCTTTAAGGCTTTAATAGCAAACATCTCGTTTGTGTTTTTGTATTCTGCCAACAGCACCTAAAACAGAAGAGATAAATTTAAGAGGTGTATTTTGTTTTTGATAAAGCTTTGACACTTGATACAGCCTTTTGACATTTACCTTTCCAAAATGTCCTCTGCCCAGTACAGCGCAGCATCGGAAATCCTTCAGACTGAACTGAAATCTTTGTTGTGATCTATGTAAATAAAAAAACAGTCACAAAGTTTCTAGTTTGTTAGCTTTAAGAAATATTATTCAGATCAACAGCAAAACCACTGCTTTTTCACCTTCTGTCTTCAGGCTCTCTGGTGTTCGTGTATTTCATGTCTGAATGTGGAACATCAGACTCAGAGATTATTTCAGGCTGGAGTTTTGGGACAATACTATTTCTGCCATTTTCAAAATCAAAAGCTGTTACTTCATCCTGTGAAGAACAAGAGAACTGAAAATTTAGAACTGACTGTGAAGGCAATGAATGCAGAAATCTTACTATAAGCATGTGAAATTCTTAATACACCCATTACCTAGGCTAAAATGGTGAACTTTCAGATGATACAGCTAAGTAACCTTTTAACAGATTGCTTTTAAACCTGCTGCTCCAGTCATTCCACTCTTTCTTAATAAAACAATTTTATCCTGAATATTCTAATGATTTTGGGCTTCTGTTTTTTTCTGTGGTGGAACCAATGACATGGAGAGTTAAACACACCAACGATGGGAACAGTTTGCCACCAAGAGCAATCAGAGAATTCTGTTGAGACAACTCTGCATGTGGAAGTTCAGGGAGCATATGCTGATATATAAAGGAAGAAATCCCTCATAAAGATGCCGATATTACGACCTTGTTAAACTGCGTAACCCAAGATTCTTAAAAGTTACTTGCCTGAGAAGGCACATCAGGAGCCTTTATCTCAGAGGAAGAGTCACATATTTCCACAAGTGAAGATGCACGGGGTGGAGCAGGTGGAGGCTCAGGCTCAAGTTCAAAGTCCAACTTGGCTACAGGAGAATCACTGACAAGAAAATAAATAACTTCTCAGTGTATGGCAAAGACTATTTTAATATCTAGATTTCTCCTAAACCAAACCTTGTGTGTGTGGATCTAGCTATAAACAGCTGTCCACAACTAAAACTTGGAAAGGTCTGCAGTCTTGCAGAATAATCAGACTGCACACATTATGTACATTAGGGCAGAAGCATCTCACTGTTACCTCTTGCACTTAAGAGTACTTAAAAGTTGCAGAGATGACCTACCCAGCTGGCAGGGTTAGTTCAGCAAGCTGTGCATCGACCACTGGCCCCGTGGCAGGCACTGGTGCCTGGGGGCTGAAGGTGCCAGAGTGATTCACTGTAGGAATAGCTCTTCTTACCAGCCTTCCCCAAGTGGCAATATTAATATTCATTTGAGGAGCTCTGAGAAATGTTTTGCCTATAGATATTGTGAAAAAAGAAAACAGTGCAGGTCATTTCCTTACTCATTACCAAAACCAGAAATTATTAATCATTTTATAGTTTATGAAGAACAAACTGAATTTGTCACATTCCTTAGCAATTCCTCATTTTTCATCATTAAATGCTAATGCATAACAAGGAATTCTAATACAAAAGATTTCTAAATGCAATGCCAAATCCCTCATTACTGACAGCTTTATTTGCAGGCAAACATTAGGCCTCTGTATAAAAAATATCACAGATCTGTAACATTTTTAAGCTTTACATGTTTATATTAAACAATCACCTTGCTGTTTCGAAAAAATTTTCTTCTGCCTCTGGAGTTTGGGTCTTCTTTCAATAACTGGATTAAAAAATGTAACCTGCAGTTCAAATAACATGCATTATAATTCAAGGTTCAGAACAAAATGCATTCTTAAAACTTTAAGGAAAACTTAAACTATTCTTCAATATGATACTTGCAACTATGTTCAAGTGCTTCGAAGAAACATTCTTACCTCTGCAAACAGAGTGCCCTGGGGTTCAAGATAGAGACACATGCCATGCCGTTGGTTATCCAGGAAATCTTCCAACCTCAGAAACTTTACTGCACACAAAGATCTCCAGTCACGCCAATAAACGGAGATTTCTAATTCACGTGACTATGACAGGAAACATAGATACAGGAAATCACTTATTAGTAATCGTTATGCAAGAGTTACCACAGCACAATCTTAAGAAAAGCAACTCAAGGATCAAGATGCAGAGCTGTTACTTTAAAAGGCTGTCAGATGAGTAGATGCAGAGTCACAGTCACCAGACTTTTGGGGTCAGTCTAACAACTTGTTCAAGGTATTTTAGCTCAAGCTCTGGCAACAAAGTTTAACTTTTGTTTAGAAACCTCAATGATGCAAGACTTTATACAGTATCTGTAGAAATGCATATACTTTTTGTGACATGGTCATGAAGATGGGCCAAAAACTTTAACAGGAACTACAGCTGTACCTTGCTGATGCGATTTATATATTCTTAGGGTGTCTGATATGTTTGTTACAAAAACCTGTCACAAAACTGAAGAATCCTGCAATACAACTTAACAGCAGCATTGTATGGTACTGTTTAATTCCATCATGATGTATCAGTTTACTGCCTATGACAGCTATGACAGGTTTTAAAAGGAAGAAAAGTTAAGAAGAAGCAACAGTATAAATAAAAATGGGGTTTGGATTGTGCATTTCAAGTAGATGAGGATTCACGGAATATTCCGAGTTGGAAGGGACACACATGGATCACTGTGTCCAACGCTTAAGTGAATGGCCCACATGGGGATTGAATGCACACCTTGGTGTTACCAGCACCGTGCTCTGACCACTGAGCCAGGCTCAGGACACATCGTCAGGAACACCACAAGCAAAGTCCTTCTCTGGCACCAAAGAGTCGAGTTCTTAAAGAGACCACAAGTCATACTAGGCTGGTAGGAGCAGATACTACACTCTGAGCAGTTCTGCTCTTAATCTGAGAATAATTGAGGCTTCAGGACTCCACAGCTGCTTGTTTATTCTGCACTACTCCTAACTGTAACCTAAATTTCTCTACCTGCAAGTCTAAAAAGGCTTCCTTCCTAGATGGAGGGAATCTGGATTGGGGCTTGGAGGCACAGGGCTCGTCAGGCTAACAGCAAAAACAGAAAAGTGGCTTATTTTGTCTCGTGTTTTAAGCATATACTGGAGACAACATTTAAGCTCTTAAAACATAGTTTAATTTTCAGTCTATTTTAAACACTGATGGAAAAACACAATCCATGTACCTTAAAATACTATGACTACCAGGTATCTAAAAAAAAAAAAGCTTGATTAAATCCATGTAACAAATTCTGCTTCAACAGTATCAATTCAATACTTGTGCCCTCCAAGTACCATTTAAAGTTACAGGAAAGAACTATGAATGAATTTATTATTTCTGAAGAACTGACCAGCTTTACATGAGACTACTTCTATAAAAACACTGCACAAATTCTGTGATATAGTTTAACCTAAACATCCAAACTGTATCTGATATTACAATTTACTGATAAATAATTAAAAGTTGATAGTCCTAATAAAAATGTAAGCACCACCTATCACAAGTGAAAAAACCACCAAGTGTTAGATCTTGGTAAAAGTATTACATCAGTTTGTAAGCCAGAAAACGCAAGATCCTAGAATGCTGGCCCAGCACAACAGCCTAACCCCAGGGAGCTCATTCTGGTAAAGATGGGAAAACTTGCACTTAGGAAATTTGAACAAAATGACAGCAGCAGGAGGAAAAAAACAAAAGCAACATGAAATTAATACAAAGAATGGACTACAGCTGTCAGTGAAATCAGGCCACATTTTTACCCTGTCTAGTTCCAGTGTAAATTTCTGATCCCATGACTGATTGGAAATCGGTTTCCAGCTAGTTTGACCAACCACAGTGTTATCCAGCTTCAGTACAGCACAGACTTCATCTGTAAGTAAAGTACACAAACTCAGCTTAAATCTTTAAGAGGATTTTCCACAAACAAAAAATTCTCCAGTAAGTTTCCCTTAGAAATGTAATCTTATATTTAATTGGTTCTTATGGGCATAATAGTGTGGTTGTGCTTTTGCTTTTGTTAACAGCTTGACAGGTGAAGAAACAGGTAAATTTAAAGCTTCAAATGAATTTAGTATTTTAAATTACAGAACATGTCATGCACATGAAAATGTAAATAATAGATATGCACAAAAATAAGAGAAATACAAGTATACTGAACTGGACAAGTCATCAGTTTTCAGAAGGTTTCTACTACTCCCACTTTTACTTTTACTGGGTCTGCTTATGAAAGATGATCTGGCTTCATTTGGACTCCAACCAGGTAACGTAATCGATGTGGCTTTTGATCGACCAGGGACGTTTTCCAAAATATCCTGGCAGCCCATTAGCCTAACTTCCAGGGTACCTAGAAGAAGATGGACAATGATTTATCGAAGATTCCTACTTTTAAGTAAACCAAGTTAATGACTAATGATTGATTGATGGCAATAGGTCACATTCTGACTCCCACAGGGTATAACAGAAATATCATATGAAATCAAAAGACAAATCCAAGACAGACATATATACTGAAAATAAAAGCATTAAAAGTCAACTATGTGGGACTCAACCTTCTAGAAAGAGCAAGAGTTTACCAAGGTAACACAAAATAGTTTTTGTTGTGTCTCAGAAGTATCTTTGTTTTCTTCACTTGAGAATCTGACTGACTTGCGTTCAAGTTGTAAGCAACGCCATTTTTTAAGACTGATAAATTTCAAATTTCTTATTAAAAGGATGAATCTTGCAGATTGAACAGTAACAATGAGTTTTATATAACTCATTCATGTTGGATAAAATTAACACACTAACTATTGAGACTACAGATTTAAGATACACTCAGAAATCACATTTGCCTGCTGCATGCTAAAGTCAAATTTGAGTTAGTACATAATTTAAAATCATTGACTTGTTCCAGTTGACTGAATTTGGATTTATAAAAGCTTAGACAAGAAGCTCCTCTTCAAGAAGCTGTTCTTACAGATTTTCGACATCTTTAACCAAATGAGGTATAGGGGCTGCTGTTCAAATTGAAAAGAGTTTCCCCCAGCAGCACAAAAACATCTGAATATCACAGATGGTTACAAGAACCGTAGGCTGACCTCATCCTGGACAAGATAACATCTGTAAAACTGTGACACCATTGACACTGACAAAATCAACTACTAGGAGTGGTGAAATTAGCTAGTTCATAATCAGTGTCAGTAGAGATGCAGCTCCAAAATGCAGTCTTCTTGTGATAGCAAATGTACTTAACCATGAAACTTAAAAGTACTCTTTTGTAACAGAAACTCAAGCAGACTTGACCTAAAAATGATCTGGCAACATCATAGCCCACAGAACAGACACCAAGAAACCAGTCTAAGAAGAAATCCCAACCTGCAGGAAACTAACAGCCGTAAGTGACAGCTAAGCATTAGGCTATGAAGACAAAGAGATGCTATTGGCTTCCGAAACAGGTTAAAAGGTAAAAGAATACTTCATTCCCAAACTCTGTTTAGGAAAAAAAAAAAATTAATAAGCAGGAAAGCTACAATCTTGTATAAGGAATGGATGCAAAGCAGAAAGTTATGCTGATGCACTTTAAGAAGTATGGCAGTAGCACTGCTCTATTTTTCATAAAGCATTAGAGGCAAAACACAAAGACACCATTCATTTAAATCCAGCTCAAAAGCTCTTTGTGTAGGCAAAATGAAAGTGAAACTATTAAGAACTTCACAAGCATGTAGCTCTGTTTAGACAACTTGTATTAAAAACTGTTCATATGTATCAGTAAATCACCTTAAAGAGAAATTGTCACTATAATGTATCTGACCCTTGATTGTGTATTACAGGAAAACAAAAAGAAAGCAAGCTGTTTGAAACCCAAGGCATGATCTTTCCTGCCCACAGTCACAGATCATTTGAGATTTCATTCGATGAAAAAAGTTCCCCTTACCACACAACTTTACAAGGACTCTCAGCTGACGTCCTGATGAAGCACAATGGAAGACAAGTAGACTTGCTCCATTTTACTATTATTATTACTGTAGCTTAGCAGAAGAGTTCCTCTTTTTGTTTTAAAATATAACCCCACAGTACTTCAAAACAAATTCTGTCTTCAGTTATAGATGTATAACCAGAGTAACATTTGGATTTTTGGTAATAAACCTACTCTGTTAATAGCAGGCTTAATAGTTACATGTAAAATGTGCTGGGAAACAAAACACGAAATCAAACCTATTTGTTCTAGTAATTCTTATATGACTACAGACTAAGTAAATTTAAAACAGCAACATACCCCCAAGTAGTCAAAAGCATGCTTTTCTTTAAGAACACTGTGAGGCAAGTGTTCAAAGACCTTTGTTAAAGTATGGTTCATCTCTTGAAAGTTTACTTCCAAGGAAGAACAATTCCAGGTGAACCCAAACTATGAGCAGTTCCTAAGTCATATTTATATATAAATGTACTGGTCCCTCACAGCAGGCTAAGTCTCTTAAAAAAAATCACCCCCATGTTTATTTGCAAGGAAAACAATTGACACCAACAAACAAGAGTCTTCAATGTTTTCATGCATGTTTGTTAGGATCTCCTTCTCTGGATTACAAATATAATGCATGTTTTGGTAGTATAAATCTCACCTTCCAGAAATCCAGTGAGGTCCACTGGGTAAAACAGCAACTGGGAGAAAAGCTGGGTGTCTATTTCCAGCTCTGTCACCTACTTGTTGTATGACCAAGGCAATTCACTTAACCCTTCTGCAACTTAGTTTCCCCATCTGTAAAATGGGGATAATGATACTTATCCACCTTGATAATTGAAAGATGAAAGGCATTAGGAAAATGCTAGCAATATCATTCCACAGGGAGCTATTTAAGGCCAGAACTTATTTTTCAATAGGATTATAAAAATGCCAACAAATAAATCAGAAACTTATCTGCATTTTTTGCAGTGCATAGACACTTTGAAACTCTAAATGCCTTTGTGTAGGAAAAGAACAACAATTAAATATGTCCAGAAAGAAATACAGTTGGCATAAAAAACTTATTTTAAACCATTAATTAAGATCAAAAAAAGAAAACGAAAAAAGCTCCTTAAATCATACCTGTTAAAGCTGCTGGTTTGGACAGTGTGCTATACTGGTTTTGAGTAGATATTACACTCTGACGAGGACTTAATGTGGGTGAAGAGACTAAGGAAAGCTCCTCTATAATAATACTGCTTTTGGGATGGTTTTTAGGAAGTTCATTCAATCTCTGTTCCAGTGAATACTTCAAGAGGTCCAGCTTCTGGCTTGACTCATTAAATCTTGCTTGTGCCTTTTAAAAATAAAAATAATTTTGAAATAGTTCAGTCTTTTTTGTGAAAGAACTTTTAAAACAAAGTATCAGAAATTGTAATGACATAAATTACTTCTGAAAGTGCCTTTCTGTCGGTAACTTTCCCAGATCCAAGTAATTTCATCACATTTTTTGCACCTTCTGCTACAGCATACTCTATCCTAAAATGATGCCGTAATTCTTCCATTCGGAGTTCAAGAGGGCTTATCACAGGTTTTGCTGCAAAGAGATATAAACAAACAACCTTCATTGAAGATAACGCCCAGGTTTAATTTCTTTCATGTCAACCCCTCCCCCATATAAATAGAAGGGAGGAAAAAGAGGAAAAAACCCAAGAGAGATGCATATTTGGTAGTCCAAAGAGAAGCCTGAAGTATGGCATAAAAGCAACAGTGAAATTTTAAGCATTTGCATTTGAATGAAGAAATAACTGATCAGAGCCTCAATTCAATAAACAGGTTCTACTTCCTGAAGAGCTACAATTGCTAGAGGATGTGAGAAAAAGAATATGTTTTCAGGGGAGTCAAGGGACAACCCCCAAATATTCAACAGGCAAGGAGGTTTTGAGACTTCAGCACTTCTGAACTACAACTCTTGAGGATTTATCTTTTAAACTACTCTGCAGCCAAGTAGGTGCCTGATCAGTTTCTGATAATCCCCCTGCTTCATTTGAAATCCCATGGAATCTGGCTTCTGACAGCAGAGAATGTAAGAGATCCCATAAACTGCCTTTGCCAAATGGTCTGGGTTAACCATTCTAATGTCCACATCTTAGTGCTTAGATTTCCTAAACAGAACATTTCCTGGGTATAGTTCTTTCTGTTTAAAGCCCTAAAAGTAGTGGAAACACAAAAAGGCATCTGAGAGCCCTTTCTAGCTTGAATATCTTTCTTTTCCTTTTAAACAAATGATATACATAACCCATAGGCTAAAATGGGGTGTTAAAAAACGGTGTGTAAAAACAAACAGAGAAACCAAACACCTCACACACAACAAAACAACACACACACACAGTTTTCATTACCTAGGATATATCCAGGCCCTGACTACAAGCATTGTCATGCAACATCAATACTCAGAAATGCATACAAATAAAGTTCAAGACTTAGAAATATACTCATATGCCCACAAGTTTCTAGTACACTCATGCTATTAGAGCTCAGGGGTAATTTTTTTTATTATTTAAAGATTTTCAAGGAAATGCAAGTTTAAAAATACTTCTGAAATGCAACATGTGTTTTCAAGTCAGGTCATTTTAAAAACACTTTTTTTGTTGTTTTAAAAATAGTTGTTTACCACTCCATCTAGCCTAAATACCTATAAAGACAGGAAAAATTCTCCTCCATCTGTGCTCCCACTAGGAATAATAAGGTCAATCTATTTAAGTATGACAAGCAGGCTTTGTACTGGCATGAGATTTTTTTTCAGGATTGTGAAAAGATTACATGCTTTAAAGAAAATCACTAATTATTAAGACAAAAGAAGGCAGGCATGAAGGGAGAAGGGAGACCACAAAGTAAAAATGGACTGCATAAGGTATAAAAAGGGTGATAAAGAGAGCTTCATTAAGCTGAAGGTATTTTCCTTCAAGTCAGATGTATTTGGCATGCCAACATACATGAAGCTTTGCCTAGTCTCTGATTATTTTTGCTGCATGCAAGCTTTATCAAACATTCCTACTAGAAATTTACGGTAACTCTGTGTGCATATGGGTATATATCTATATAGCATTCTGACATTAGTGATTCATATTTCCTTTCTACACCATCACCATTATCAAAAGCCAATTCATTGGTCTGGACTGCCTGAAGAATCTGCATCCTTATAACTTCTATTTTTGTCTTGCTGTCCTGAAGCATCTGCTGAGCTGTGGCAAGAAGTTTTCGATCCTATCAAAACAAACAAACAAACAGACAAGTTTAAATCATAAACTTCTTCATGGAACAAACCACATTGACATTTTCAGAACACACATACTTAGGAACAAGACTAAATCTATGCATTTCATTTGGTATAGCATTGGGTAAACTAACCAAATTAGGATATTAGTGGAAATTAAGTTAGGACAGAGGCATTGGTTGATTAAAGACTGCAAACCACGCCCATGGAAACTGTATGTGTTTCAAGCTGAGTAAAGGAGGCATGATCTAGAAACATTACATGTGTAGATTAATGTTTCATAAGTTGATACTAATGAAAGGAGGAGATATTAAATGCAAAATACCTACCAAACTACGTAGAATGACTCCAATTTACTTTGAGTATGGTAAGAACTCTTGTAATAGACAAATTTGCTAGACTAAGCCCATATAAAAATAATTGTACTAGTTAATCTGAGCTGATTTTCAATATTGACATTGGAAATACAAAGTTGCTTACATAGCACATTATAAGTATGTCTGCGGTATGTTTTCCTGAACAAATGAAAGCTTTTTTGCATTAATAAATACGTAACAAATGAGGGCTACTTCATTAGTTATTTCATCAGTAACCTAAGTACCGTACAGCCCTTTTAAATCTAAATAAACTTAGATAACCAATTTTTGTTTTCATAAGCAGTATCACAAGAAGCCGTTTAGGAGAGAACATTCCTGAGTTAAACTTTCCTAAAATCCTATGGCTGCCACGTGGTTCTCTCTCTATGTTCTGGGAATTACCAGATAGCTTAAAGGTGATCTGACTTGCAGTAAGAACAAAAAAAAAAAGGCATAAGAAAATTTAAGGCAGTCTATTTGTCCTGTCTGTGCAGCACCAATCAATCACAGTAATTAATAGCAGTCAGCACAGATGTGTACCACCCTTGTTATAGCCCAAAGGGTATTTTGGTTAACTCATTTTGTAGCCACTCTATAACCTCATTAATAAGTTACTTTCTCATGGACGTGGTTTATACTTATATTTTTAATTTTATAATGAAGTTATCAATTATTTAAGAAGTTAAAGAAATTAAATTCTTCCCCTTGCCACAGTCAAGACAAAGAACTGCAGCGAAGCTCAGATCCCAGAGCTGGAATTACTGGCACCATGAATTACACTGTGAGAAAAATCTGTATGCTGAGAAATTTACCTTCACAGAGCTCCTCTATGACCTTGCACCTAATGTGTTACTCACTCAGGTATTTTAATGCTGCCCTATGTTCTGCAGGGTAGACACACCAAGATCTACACATAAAAAGACTTTGGTTGTATGGAAAGAAATTGTACCCCCTCTGCATACCATAGTCTTACAACTCTTGGTTTCAAGTTTCAGTATTAACATTTCAGGGAGATACCACTAGTTTTCGTATCTTAAGATTTCATGTTAGCTATACAATTAATAATCACACTTCATTTCCTAAATCAATATCTTCTCCAATATAAATATGAAATTTCAAAATAACTACTGTCTTTAGGAGAGCGTAGGATTTAAGTAACAGATTACAAGCCACTCTAGAATCCTGTATTAAACCTTATCCATGCATCATTCTGATGTATAAATATGCTGTGTTTCTTTGTCTGTATCTTCACTTTTATCTTATTTTTGATCTTGCTGCTCTTGATTATCCCTCATAGCCTCTTACTGCAATGGATTTGCTTGCTCAGGAGCAACATTGGCCTTCAATGTGCAGAAGAGAGGCAATTCAGGATTACAGAGATATCCTCATGTTTTAAAGAGAGAAGATCCCCTCTTCAGAATCAAAATGTATGCGTAATACTTAGCAGTTCTTTTAGTGTTGGAGGCTGAATACAAAGTATTTAAATGCATCTTCTGAGTACAGAACTGACAGTGCCTGTAAAACTGATCTGCAAAGCTGTCATGGGATCTCTGAGAACCTACACACATCCAGGAAAAGATGATCCTTATCTCAGAAATGTTTAAGGTTGAGCTGAATGTTACTGAGTCAAGTAAAGTAGAAAGGGAAAAGCTTCCCATGAGATGATGGGTTTATTAACAGACTGCTTTTTCATTTTTAAAAAAACAAATTATAATCTCCCTCCATTAAATTTAGGTCTGAGAATAATACAACAGATTTGAAATTAGATCATATAGTACACTTGAAGAACGGTGTTTAGTATGTTTAAACAAATGAGTTTAAGGATGGTCCTGTGACCACTTTTAAAAGAACTACTGGATTACTGGGGTTGGATTCAAAATGGGAATTTTCTGCCCCCTTTGCCCACCCCATCTGGACCCTGAGTTCTTTTAAGCTCTTCTTTTTCAAACATAATCAGCATGCTCAAGCCTAGGGTCCAAACCTGCCCAAACTGACTCACTACTGAGCGTTAAGAATGAGAGAATGAATACGCACCATTTCCATCCTGTTTGTTGAAGCAGCTGGCAATGCTTTTGTGCTTTCCAGCTTGCTCTCTCCAGCCCAGTTACTATATACCCCCAATCTGGTAGGCTGATTTAAGCATTTACCAATCGCAAATACAAGATTCAATCATAAATTTTAATTACATGCCTCAGTCTAAAGCAAGCCAGAATTTACCCTCTCTACCTACTCTGATCAAAGCCTCCTAACAATGTCTAATATTACAGCCTGAATGTTTAGTTAAGTTTTTCAGCCTGTTATAAGGTTACTTTACCAAGGGTTTATTAGAAACCTAATTCATGTATGTCTTTTGATCCATTTGGGTCAGCTGATTATTAGTTTTAAGTGTACCTGATGTTAAGTACATGGCCCCAGAGGATGTAGACTCCCAGGGTTTCCAGAAGCTGAGGGACTGTGGTGGATGGACAGCATTCCCAGGACCTTAGTCATAATGCACACTCCAGATATTCCTTCCATTTGCCTCAAGCTAGTGTGTAACAGGTCACTTTCAGATAAGGCTACCTGGGACAGAAGGAACTTGATAGCACCTATGGTCCATCTAGTCTAAACCCATTTTCTGGGAGAAAGCCATTTTTTCAAGGTATGGGGAAGTCATACAGCATGCAGATACAAAGTGAATTGCCTCTTCACCAACTCCTAGCACAAATTCACTCAAAACCATGAAGTTTCTTTCCAGCACTTTGTGGTTAAAATCAGTTATAAGGGGTAGCAACACAATTCACTGATGCCTACTCTTCAAGACAAGCACTTCTTTTTAATAAGTTCACTGACCTGGCTGGGTGTTGGCTCAGCTACGATCTTAAAACATTTCAATTTTACTTACTGCTGTATGAACACAAGAACATCTAACCAAGCTACTACATCCTATTTGTTAGATCTACTCTTGTGTTTCCCCTTAGTTTGGAAATTAATTGATTTAGTAAAAGTAAATGAAAAGAATAGCTAACAAGTAATTAAAGAAAGGTGAAGGGGCAGGTAAGTAGAGGATCTTCCCTTCCCTTTTTTTGTCATTTGAGAACTATGACTCCCTTATATTCATGTGCTGTGGGGGGGGGTTTTTTGTTAGTTTCTGGATCTGTTTTTGTTGACTTTTTTGGTTTTGTTCTCTTTCACTTAAAAGGTTTGGATTTCTTTCACTTGAGTTAAGGAATTCTTAGAGTATGATGGATTTTATTACATAGTAAGGAAAATGTAAGAAGCTGAACCCATTTGTAGAGGTTACAAACACTTTCCCTCCACCTCCTTGGAAAAATTCTGGTGCTAACAAGAGACAGTGAGCACAAGTACTTAAAATTCAGATATAGGAATAAGTGTGGCTTTATTTTTAATTTCACTTTACGCTATCAGATGTTACCTCTAGATTACCACACTTCCATTAAAAAAAAGTATTTTATGTGTATGTGTACCAATGCAGGTTATGACAACTATATCAGAATACTACACACATCTTATTGAAGCATGTATTTTGCACAGATCTTTTTACTGCTAACTTCAACTAGATGACCATTTCAGGAGCATACTTGTCAATGCTGCCTTTTTTGTAATTATCATGGACATTACAATGTTAAACTAATGAATCTTTTTTTTTTGAGCAGAGCTAGGAGAAGCATCAGACATCAAATCAGCATCCTACCAAGCTTTGCTGCTAAGTGAATCACACACGGTCAAAGATTACTAGATGTACTAAATTTAGTAAACCGGATTTATTATTTAGGTTGAACTGCATGTGCACAAACTGATAAAATGATCACTTCAGTGGGTAACAAACCACAAAAAAAAAGGTAATTTGTAGCAGATTTGATGTGACTCTTTAACAAAAATATATCCCGAACTAAAAATACTAAAGTTGCATACTGTTTAAACATTGTGCAGTCACACTACAGCAATATGAAAATCCACAGTCATTTCAAGATCTTTTAAGCATTCCAAAGCCTTACCTTCGAAGAGCCATTTGAGTACATCTGTATCATATTTTCTGCTCCCTGTTTTACCTTCAGTTCTATATCCAATTGCTTCTTTAAGGCCATCAATCTGTTGTTTGTAGAAAACCGAGGATCACTATTTGGAGTATCAGGAGTGCTAGGACAATCTGTGAATTAAAGGGAACATATAAGCATGCAGAAAAAAAGCCAGGTAGAAAAAACCCAAACCACTCCCCAGAAATCCACCTTACACTCTATTCTATGAAGTTATAGATGAAACAGAACTGGAACACCATACTTCAGAATTAAGACTGACTCTCCTGTCCAGAGCTACTTTACAACAGCACTGCAAATGCGCCTTAACATGAAAAGCCTCCTGAAAGCCCTGTGACTCCTACACGTGTCCTAATTCACATGAATCACTTCCGGGAGTGGCCGAACAGGCAGGTTTGCAGCTAAGACTATTTTTATTTCAAAGAAGATTTATTTATTCTGAAATGTCTCGAGTCAATTAAAAAATGCAGTTTTCCATTAAGGTTTCTTACACTCCTGATTTTAAATCTAAGTGTTTTAGAAACAAATTTGGTTAATAGTATTAAATACTAATGAGCATTGTCTGAATATAGCTATAAAGCAGATCCTCATCAATTCTGGTGTAAATACTGCAGACACTGTTTATGTCAAAATTAAGAACAGATAAAATAACTTTGTTTTTTGTCATATAGCTGAATGATTTTTGTTCTGGAACCATAGCAGAACTCTGGGATAATATAGGCAGACAGGTTATTGAACAACTGACTGATCTGTGGGAAGGATAAAGCTTTCTCATTTGACAATATTACTGTGTTTGGGTCTCCATCTTGTTGGATTGATTTAACGGAATGCAAGTTAGTTTTATCAATTAAGTTACAGAGCCAAACTCCTTAACTTTTCTTAATCAGTCTGTTATATAACTGGTTCATATTTCAGCTTCTGCAACACGAACTGTTAGCAAACTGAAAATAAGTGGCCACTAGACTATTTCCAACACAACTGTCCTTGAAGGTAACTATCTTCCCCCAGAGATCCCATGGCTTCTCTTCCAACCTTGAGGTAAAAGAGGAGAAATTGTTTCCATTATAATAATTTTTAAAGAATTTTTATTCCTTCTACCCTAACAACTGAGAGAATTTCTTCTCTATGGACAAATTACATTGGTCTCCTGGAAGATAATATTTACCCAATATGACCTTTACAATCTTTTTTTCAATTGTAATAATTTTCCTTGAATTAAAACTAGGATGAAGAATCAAGTTCCTGAAATCCTCAATTATCAGAAAACACAGGCAGTGCACTAGTGACTTACAAATTTTTGTTTATGAGGTGTCATGGGAAGATGTTTTATCTGCCATTTCATATTTCTTCTGTAAAAGCTTCTGATAACTACTTTTGGAGATTTAATACATTTTGCTTCCAGGTTTGCTGGGCAATTTCCTCCTAAATTGCAATCTCTGCTGAGGCTACGTACAGATTTCATGTAAGGAGAAGTTTTAATTTCCTCTGCTGTTAATTCACTCTTCACTTCAAGCCACTTCAAGTCTCTTACTGCATCCTCACTACTTAAAGGTAGGACAGAAAATACCAGATGTTAAAAAAAAACACCAGAAGCAAACTGCATTACTCCTCAGCTGTTTTGTCATTGATCTGTCCTCAATGTTTTGGCCTGGTTTCTCTGTGGAACTGCACTTGAATAGCTTTACCTTAAATCTGTTATTAGTAAAATAAAGATTAACAACACGCTGTCCTATCACTTATGTCTTCGCTTTCAACTAATCCTCACCTAATAATCTATTCAAAATGAGAACAAACTTGAACTTGAAAATCACCGTGTCAAGTCTCCTTGTAAAGAAGATTCATCGTATAAATTAATATTTACCAAATTTAGATTTATGATGCAAGCCTCTACAACTCAAAGATCCCGGCCCTCTGATGATCCCTATGAAGACTGCAGGGCTCCTGAAGTCTGTTTTCACAGCTTTAAAAGATGTACACAAGCAGTCTTTCTGCGCATTAAAACAACACTCAAGTTGCAAGTTAAAGACTAATTAGAGATACCATGGTTCAGGCTGCCCAGGCAGCTGTTATTATCTCCCTTTGCATGTCTCTTACCTGGGTCATCTCAAGAGTTGGTCTGTACTTGTGGGCGTAACCTACCCTCTACTCCTTAGTTAAAATGCTTTGTTAGTAACCAACAGCAAAGGAAACTTTTCTGCAGTATGGACTGATTGCTAGGAAGAAGTAATTTTTTGCCTTCAGGCATAATAGCTGCTCACTAAACTCCCAAATAAGGAACAATGTGTTTCTTAATGAAGATTTTCTTTTTAAAGGAAGAGTTTACCATCAGCTTTTCAGAGAGGCTTTCCAAGAGATTTCTTCAGCCACCCCACCAGCCACCCTCCCCATTACTCAGCAAGCAGCTCGAGGCAGCTTCTTAGAGAATTCAGATTAATTTTTAAATCAGCCAGACAAACCGGTTCTATTATGGAAAGCATTGACAATCTTAGCAGCAATGCTACAAGCTGTATCTGTATTAGCTGTTTCCCTTCCTCTTTGTTCTGTAAAGTTGTAAATGACTTTGTATGGCTAGTTATCTCAGATCTATTTGTGTAAAGCACTATACAGAGGGCCTCAAATCTCCTCTAAAGGCATTTAGTCATCTTCATAGTACAAATAAGTAATAAATTCATACAGATAATTGCAATCAATGAGATTTATGTATATGCTTAAAGTTAAACAAGGGTTAAGTACTCATACCAAATTGATATTTCACTCAAAGTAAGGACTGGGGAACAGAAGAGATCCTCCCATTTGGCCCGTTTGTTGGTCAATTAGGGCAGTACAAGACTTTTCAGTTTGGATACATTCAAGTACAGCTTTGCATAGGACAGCAAGAGCTTTGCTGGGGTACAGGTTCAGGCTTCTAGGCCCAAATATTCTTCTTGATAGTGAATATCAAGTGAAGTGACAGATGCATTTCAAGTGAACTTGTCTTAAGTAAATAGGCATGTTATTATGCTGAACAACTATGAATGTTGTTGCTTAACACTACTGAGTTTTGTGCAGCTTGTTAGCACACATCCAGGCTGCTGGAAGAGCTGCAGTGCTGCATCCCAGGCTCTTGCAATAACCTGTTTTCATAAAAATATAGTCAGACTTAAAGTAAGTTCATAGGGATGGTTTAAAATATTTTTAAAAAATATTTGGATTACGTGAAGACAATAGCAGTTTTCAGTCTGAAATGCTTATCTTAACTCTGATCTTTGCTCTTCTGAAAACCTTTTCAGTTGGAGTTTGTACAGTGCTCACCAGCAAAAACTTCTTGCTTCTAAATTGCCTTTTACCATTACTGCCATCTAAATTATATTTGTTAAGAGTAGTTACACAACTCTACTCTTCTGAGGCTGCTGCTCATTCCTTTGGGATCTCCTCCCCAGATGCTACATATGCTATTTCTCCAGTAAGCTCAGTGTGAAATCTAGGATCCCACATAACTTTCTGAATTTGGGTTCCCAGATGGTACTGCAGCACGCTGCTAAAGTACTCATTTAGCAGCAAGTACCCTTTGGTAAATAGTTAATCTTAAACTTATTTGAGGACATTTAATTGCAGGTAGCCTCATCAGTTTCATACCCAACAGAAAGACCTGCAATGCTTATTTAGGCATTGCTGAAGGGAGGAAGAAAGATGCATCATCAGGCTTTTCTCAAGGAGTCAGATGGTTGGATCAGACCTAAGCCATCAGTAGGTCCAAGGCAGCAGTTGATATTCTGCACTCAAAAAATATCCAGCACTGACCTCCTGGAAAGTTTTGAAGTCCAATTGAATTTACATTAGGGAACAACTAATTTTAACGACTAAAAAAGTGACAGGAAATTGTTTCAAAATGCATCAATAGTGTTATTCTACACTGAGATTCAAAAAAGCTTCCATGAAATTCCTATGGATATGAGCCTTGTAGGTGGAGTCTGCTGTCTAAAAACCTATGCCAGTTTGGTTGCTACCTGTACCAGTTTCCAGTAATTGGTGTTACATGGACACCCTGGTGTCCAACAGACTAACCTAGTCATTTGTAAGGACAATGAAATCACCTAAACAGTCAGCTAAGCATATTCTTAAACAGAATAATTTATTTTCTTTCTAACATCTACAGCCAAATTTGATGCAAAGGGGATAGCTTGTGTTAGTTAGGAGAATGGAAGAAAAGGCATGAACTTGTCTTTGAGTTAATTTTCTCCATGCTTTACCCAGTTTCCCTCAAAGGTTTTTCTAGCATCACACAGTTCTATCCACCTTAACTTCAGCTCTATGAAAGAGACTAATTTCCCAATTTATAGATTTTCTGTGTATTAGTTATATGCCTAATTAAATCAGTGACTTGCTGCAGGTAAGCTATTTCATTCTTACACCTCACTGAGTCATATTAGAAACCACAATTTGTACTGCTACTTTTTACACACACAAAAACATACCAATTTAATCTGTGCTGTGTAGAAGTATGTTTTCAAGATACAAAAGTTCTTCATCTCTAAAACAGAAGTAATCATCCCCATGTTACACATTACATCTCTGAGACTTTCAGCAGTAATGGTCACTAGGCTTGTTCTACTCATTTTATATTGCTGGACTCTGCTTCACTTTTAAGTGCTGACCTATGAATTTTAAAATTCTGCATCCCTGTATGACTAATACACTGCACAACAAGGGCAGACTCCGGTACAAAGTCCCACTTCTAAACCAAACTTAGATTCATCAGCAACCCCCTACAAGGTAAAGTACACCTATGTTACCCACTGTTAAATCTACCCTCACATTCAGTAACACAGCTTTTTGACAAACTGCACTTTTTGGTTGAAGAGCTTTCAGCTCTAGGCAAACTATCATGAAAACATGTAAAGCTGCTTGAAATGGAATGTTATTAAAACACATTTTTCTACAGTAGATTCATTAATGCAACATTCATGGTTTTAACGTGTATTGATTACAATGTACTGAATACAAAGCAGTTACACTAAAAATCAGTGGTTTCTTAAAAAGTAATAGAAGTTACTGCTAATACCACAAGAAACAGTAAGAGTCAATTTACGTTGTCAACTCGCGTGACACTTTTCAGTTCTAAATTGGGAGCACTTTACAAATATATGTTCACACTCACTTTTCAGCTACAGAAACAAGTAAAGATTAAATGACTTGTCTAAGTTACCATAATGATCTTTCAATCAGTCAACAGAACAGTCAAAAAATCTTCAGCGTTCAGGCCTGAGAAGTCAAAGGGACCATCTCAGTGGATCTCTATCCTGACTTTACTATTTAGAACCTGCAAAAACTTACACAGTATATTCTGTAAGACAGGGAAAAACACAGGCCCACCACTGAAAAATAATAAAGTACATACAGAGAACACAGACCTTGACTTCCACAGCTTTTGAACCCTCTTTACCTTCTTTTCAGCATTCATGATCTGCAAAGTCTAAAAAATTCCCATGTATTTCCCTCCCTCTTTTAAATAACTTTCTATTAACTGACCAGAAGAAGGTCAAACACAAGCTAAAGTAAAAAGTAGTAACATGAAATAAAGATAACCTCTGAAAACAATGCACTTATTTGGGGAGCTCCCATATTCATCAGTAAATGGTTATTAAACTCACTGCCAATTCCAGCAAAAGCAAGAATTCCCAAAGTGAGCAAGAATTCCCCTGTGACCTGTCCACAGAGGTATTTTATGTCAGATGGCAGTGACCTTTAGGGCTCTGTGTTTATGTACTTCCTCAACATTATGTGTGTGTGTAATAAATATATATACTCACACACACACATTTGGCATGTCATAACTTTTATATTACCAACTTTCTTTTGCAAAGGCCAAGCTTACTAATACCTGAAGTGAAAATTAAGACTTTAGTATTAAAAATCAGAATGTCAGCTGGATGACTTGCACCCATTAGTCTCAAGACAGATAGAACATTTACTGATAGTGCTCCTCCTCCATGAACTACTGACTGGGAATGAGGAAGGAGACAAGCAATTAAGTTACAAGGCAAACAGTATAAAAAACTCAAGCATTTCAATTTTGGAGCATAGATGCTTGCAAATCTTTGATATTAAAAAGAGGTATTAACAGAACTAAAAACTGCTTTTTTTCCTCAAGAAGATTATGCAAAATATTCTATTAAAATAGGTCTTGTATAGGAATACCTGATGTGATACTTTACAGAGAATATAAAGATCTCAGCAGAATTAAAAGTTCTTTTTCTTACATATTTCCATAATTAAGACAGTACAACCTATCTACCAATAACACTTAGAATGGAATGGAATTTAAAAACATAGTCCTAAGAAGTTTAGCATGCATCAAGAGTACATAGAAGCACATAAATTTATCAACCTTGATCTTTATACTTTATAGCTCTACTGCATTTCCCGAGACATGCACAATGACAATATTGCTCATTAACTCATTATGATAAGGGTTTCAAAAATGCTACACTGGAAGGGAGCATCCCAACAAGTGCATTCTGTGCTCATCCACTTTTCGAGTTCTACTCCTAGTCAATTTTGCAAATTTATGTCTGCACAGATTTTTAATATTTGTTCTACACACAGCTTGTATAGAATTCTCTTTCTGTTCCGCTCTTCCTGTTCCTTTAAAAGCCACACTACTGTCAACAGTGAAGCAGATTTTCATAAACCTGGAACAGAATGCTTTATGCCTACCAAAAGCCCAATGGCTATCTAGAAGCATGTATTATTGTATTCATTTCCATTTCATGCTGCAGTAACCACTTTGCCTCACTAGTTCCAGCTGTGTCCCTGCTCCGTTTCTTGTATCTTGCACAGACCAAAAGCAAAAAGATCAGAGAATACAGAGAGTACTGCACAGGCCACCATGGACATTTGAACACCTTTGCAGTATGTCACTGGGCCAGACAGTTGGAATTGCTGACATCACCTGCCAGTATATTTCTATATTCTCACTGTAACCAACCTTTCATCACAAGGATGATGCAAACTTTTATTCTACTGCCCAAGCTTCTTTACGCTTGGCATTCCCTTCACATAAACCTGCGATGACTTTTGTACATTTATTAATTTTTTGTCAAAAAGAGTCTGTGCAATGTCAACTCACTAGGCTGGCAGTATCTCCCAGGTCATTCCACAAAGCTGAAAAAGGACTGTTTACTTTCACAACATTCCATCTTAAAATACCAACCCTGGTATTTTTAAAAAATACATTCAAAATTAGTATTGACTCCCTGCCATGCCATAGAAAATACTAATTAAAACCATTAACTACAACCATTCTGTGAAAACAATTTCAAATTGTCTTTAAAATGGTAGCTTCGCTGTGGAAAAGGCTGGAGACTTAACAAATCATAAGAAATGTCACTGTAAGAAATGTTTGATAAGTTAGGTAACGGCATAACAGCAAAACATTTTCTAAGTTAAGACTTAAGTTTAAAAAAACAAAAACAACTGGACTTTTAAGTATAAAGGTTGTAATTTTTCCTCCATTGAATCAAAAGGTGCATTAATGCTGATGCCTACAGCATAACTCGGACAAAGTCACTAGAAGAGCTCATGAAATTTGCTTTATACAGTGAAAAGCTATTAAGAAACATTACAGCGACTGAGAAAATATTTCAATATACTAAGAACTGAAAGTGAAGAACTCATGAAATACAGTGTTGCCTAGAAAACAATTTAAAACTCAAAGGTACTGGATACTCATTTGTGAATCAAAACAAAGAGACATACGTAAGTAACAAGCTCGCCAGCTACGGATTTGCTCATTCACAGAGCAATTTTTTTTCAAGTGAAATGGGGGACAGCTTATCTCAGCTACGAAGAAAAACTGATTTTCACAGTAACACGTGGTACCTGCAACATCTTCTAGATCCGTTACAACAATGTGTGCATTTAGCTCCTGTAACTTATGATGCAAGTCTTCTAACTTCTTATTCGATTTTTTCAAAATGTTGTCCACATATGCCAAGTTCTTTTTATCTGTTGTGACCTTCCTGAGGTTCTCTGCTCCCTCCTTGATTTTAAGTTCCTTCCTTATTTCCCGCTTGATTTGGTCCTTTATTTCATCCAGCTTCTGCTGTACCATTGTATCTGAGAAGTCCAACTTCTGGCCAGTACTCACATTCTCAGAGGTTACAAGACCTTTGGCATCCCCCTAGGAAGAAAAACAGTAATATAACCACCAGGAAGCACTGTTTCTGACAAAGCAAGCCCCACACATGAAGTGACCCTGTATGTTAATGCCATTTACTAACTGTGGGTTACACTCACATTGAACTAAAGCAACAATATCACAAAATATCACAGTGCTAATGACTCACTTTTGTAATTTTATAGATTTAATTTGTATTTTAACAGACAAGATGGATATAGGAAAGAACTACCTTCTAATAATTATAATCTATGATGAATTTTTATACATTCATTAGAATAGATTCCTTTTAAAGGTTGTTAAAAAGATTAAAAACCAGTGATGTTTGCAGTTGCTTAAAGAAATACTGACATCTTTATAAAGACTTTTTAAGTTGTTACTGGAAAATGCATTTGCTGGATGCAATTGCTGGATACTGGAAAATTTTTTTAATCCTTCAAGAAAAACCTTTCACTTTAAAAAATAATAATGATTTAAAAAATTATCTTACTTTCTTGAGCAGGCAAGCTAGGCTGAAATGGAAAGAAAAAAAATGTTGCAGTGATGCAACAGGAGTTGGTGTAATAAGGGAGCAGGGGATGAAAAGTCTTCAGAAACCCAGCACACAGGAGGTCATACATTCCTAAAATACATTCACATATCACTGAGAAGTAGAGCACTAAAGGCATTTTATAGAACCTACATCAATGAAGTTTAAAAACAATTAATTATGTGTGTGACAAAATTTCCTGTGTCTCACACACGACCTTGGACAATGAGCAGATATTATGTCCTACTCAAGAAATCTCAGCTAAATTAGTGAAGATCAAAGAAGGGTTCTCCTGAACTTAGAATTTGATCTAGTCCTAAGTCAGAATTTACTTAATAAATGTCTGGCCTGATTTGCATGTAACTATCCAAAAGACCAAAATTCCAATAAATATTCTTAAACACAACAATGAAATAGTCTAGACTTCTGAAAAATTAGGTGAACAGCAAGGTATTTTAAGAGATAATTAAAATTCTGAAAGTTTTTGGCACAAAATTAGTTGTCATCACTATTTGCTGTTGGAAAAACAACAATACAGCAGAGTAAACAGTAGAAGAAAACATTCTGGAAGGAGTTCAAGGAGCACAGCATCAGGCTAATAAACTGAAGAATGTCCAGAACACAAAACCACTGGAGATACTCCACAGTAACTTTGTTTTCACTAGAATTTGGATCATGAAGGTTGTGCCCAGGCCACACAGGTCAACAGATAATGGCTGTCAATTATTTCAATTATTCAAATATTCAATTACGTCAATTATTTCAATGACTATTTCAATTTGTGCATATTCCAGCAATAGTGTCTTCCATAAGCAATATACAATCTACCAGTCCTCGACTATAATTTTACAAGTTTCCTGAATCTCTCATTAAAACATTTCTACTCATACCTACTACTTTTAATACAAAAAGTTAACAACTCAAAGATTCTTAAATATTAAAGGTAGTCAGAAGCACCACCTTGCCACAGAATTTGACTATCGGTAAAAAAGACAAGTAATTTAGAAATTACAAACTGAGTAAGAAATGATAGAGAAAAAAATCCATGCCAATTTACTTTAAGTGCACTTGTGAGTGCATTTCTGTCAGGGCAAATTAAAATAAATAATGATGCATATGTAGAGAGGCTAGTAATAGTTGTACTGGAAAATACATGACGTTGTTTCCATATATAGGCATATAAAAAAGAATCAAATTTAAAAAAAAATAGAATAATCAATAGCAATGAGAAACTAGTACAAAGGTTCGTATCCTAAATGAAGGAAGCCAGCCACCATGTGCTGAGTGTTTCGTTTTGAGAAAACTGAAAATAAATTAATAAAGAAGCTGTATGGCAAACTATTTGTTTAAGTAGTAAGTATATAAAATGAGATGAAAATCTTTGATTTTCCTGTTTGTCTAACACATAAAAATTTAGGATGTTGAAGAAGAGCACCAAGATTAGTATACTACTATTCAATCTTTAAAAAAATGTTTGTAAATAAAAAGCATGTATTTTTACAGTACAATTCTTCATGTCTGTTCTGCAAGCTTCCTAGAAATAAACTCATCACCTACCTTCTTAAAGCAGGATATTACACTTTTCAAAGTTCAGGAGAGAAAGATAAATGAGAAATGTAAAAAACCCCAAACCAAATAAGAAAACCACCAAAACCCACCCCAAACCCAAAAGAAAACCTTTATTGCATGCTGTAATAGAATCTGAAATTTGCTAAAATGATGCCAAGTATGTACACTTCTCAAACAGAACAATGTAATTAAGATATAAATAATTCAGAAATATTATTCACTAGGGTTTGCCAAAGAGACTTCAGTTAATTGTTTACCGTTGAACAATAACGTATTTTGTTACAGGTGAGGTTTTTATCCCTCTACAAGCCCTACATCCCATCTGTTAAAGTGATGTTATGTTCTTCCATAAACAGGTTTTTGGAGCCCTTGTTCCTAATACAGAGTCTCTAGCAAGTCTTCAATTAAATTAAATCTCCATGATCATTAGTGATTTGCCTTCCAAATTTGCAGTAATTGAGTTAAAGTTCTCCTCAGTCTGAGCAGTCTCAGCAGCATCTTTGTCCCATGATTTAGGTGTTTCGTGATAGAGTTGTTTTCTTCAATCTGCTTGAGATAGTTGAGAGTTCAATACTGTGGATGGTAACACTGGAAGCCAGTCACACTGCCTGGACATTAAAACATTCTTCTTTAAATCCCCCCAAAAGGCACAGATGATACTCCTTCTGCCTCTCCTGTCATTCAGAGTTAATTATACTTTTGAGCAAAAAGTATTCTCTCACCTAGTAATCCAGATATGTCACCTGGCACAAAGGTCACTGTGAAATAAATTCTTCCAAGGAGACAACTGTGCACTCAGTGACCCTTGAAGGTCACTGTGAATGCAAAGCAAGAGTGTGTTCTGCAGTGAAGCTGCTCTGGTCCTGCGCTGATGTGTTTTGCTGTTGGGATGTAGCAAAGGTTTGAGACAGATCCTCACACTGCAAGCATGAGCAGCCTCAAAAGTGTTCCAGTTTAAGATGGAGATAATGCCCACAATGGCACAATGGGACAGAATGTCTTAACACTTGGATAAGAGAAATGAAGTAGGACTTTTTGTTTAGGAAAAGCACTTCCCAAGACACCAAACTCCAAACTATACGTTTAAACTGAAGTGACTTAAAATACAGGATATTGCAGCTTTATTTGACGACATCCTATTACAAGTCTCTTTTTAGAGCTGAATATTCTTCCAAAAAACTAGTATCCCCATTTGGATAAACTCCCTCCTAGGTTGAGCCTTACATCCTTTAGGCTGTAGGTGTTCTGTCCACTCAACCTGAAAATTAAGTCTGTTAAAAGAGACAGAGGCAGGGCCCAAGTCCTTTCCTTTGCACTGCTCAAGCAGGCAGAGTGCAAAGACAGAAGAAATCATTCACATTCTCTGTGCCAAGAAGCCATCAATGAATTTTGCACAACTCCTTCCTTTACTCTCCCTCTCCAAATCATTTAACATAACATCTTGAGTAGATATGCTCTGAAACAGATAATGACTTAATCACTCCTGCTAGCAAAACAGAGACAAGGCCTCACTGCTTTAAAATCCAAGGCAAAAGAATGGGCAGCCAGTTACTGATACTCAGTTTCTTTTTAACTTCTGGTAGTGTTTTGACTGCTGGTTAAAAGGGAGGGGCCGATCTTTTCTGTGTGGTCCCAGTACTGGATGGCTCAGCACTACCCAGCACCCCTGGGCACCTGGTTCTCGGCCCAAGCAGCGGCGAAGGGCAGCGTCACCCACCCACTGTGGGCGGCACGGAGAGCAGTCAGAGGCAGCAGTGCACACCTCTTTGCAATGGCAAAATGCACGGCCATGAGCCAGACTGCAGATCTCTGAAACGTTTCAGCGTGTAATGAAACTGAAGCTATGCTTACCACAATTAACTATCATGGACCACAAATTAGATACTACTGCTTAATAAAAAAAAAGAAAAAAAAGGAAGAAAGGAAAAAGGAGTCCACATTTACAGCTTTCCCACTGCAACAGACTCAACCTCACTTTGATTGATGGCTCAAAGACTATCTATTTACATAGATTAATTCAAGATGCCAGCCTTCAATTTCTGTACTCTGGGGAAATGTTTTAAGTATAGTTGCTGAAAATAATGAGTAGCGGTCTGAGCATGTCTTTTAATAACACAGTCTATTCTGGCTGATGTGGTGAAAGAAAGTAGCAACACTTTATGAAAACCCATGGGGCGCTTGCACTTTTGCTTCAGATCAATTCTGAACCAAATAATCGGTGAAGCAGGTGCCTTGACATACTGCATTTGCCACCAAAATCCCATTTAAGAATAAAACACCTAAACTGCATGGCAGTGGCAATGGTACTGCTGGACAGAAGACAGCACCATAAAGCTGAACATACCAGAGAATCAGCTTAAGTTTTGTAAACTGAATGGCTTTAAATTCTAGATGAGATTCTCAAACACCTGTTAGAAGATAACATTAAAACCCTGGGCATTAATAACTCTCGAAGTCTTGCTCCTAATAGCACAGTACTACTTTACTGTGCCATATCATATATTCAATATAGAGAATATTGACTAGGGCAAGAATTTAGGTTGCTGACTTCTGTTAAGAGTTGTTATAGAAAGGTAAACGGGGCCTTAAACTACAGCATGCTTAACAACTGAGTGATCATGCACTATATTATTTACATTTCACACTGATGTGCTACTAGTAGCACACGCTAAACCTGCCTTTAGAAAAAATCCCAAACCAGACCGTATCAAAACTCACAGTAAAACTGCTTATATTTTTTCCTAGAAGTATTAGCATTTCTTTTTATATGCTCTTGAATTTTAGGAATCATTTCAATAGACAATTAGACAACTCTTGAATTTTAGGAATCACTTCAACAGACAGTTAAACAATAAGAAAGCCTGTTTGACAAATATAATAAAAAAAGGCTTGGCTATTTAATATAAGCCTACTTGTTTCAAATATAAAAATAGGATTTTCATCTTATGTATGATTAAAAATATTACTATAACCCAGAAAGACTAAATGTTTACTAATTTGTAATTTAATTTTGAAGAGCTAGAAGTACGTATTTAGGACTACTAGGTATCTTAGTATAATTTTCTGAATAATTTTTTAAGGGAAAAAAAATTTTTTAGGAGGGGGAAAAAAAAAATGGCAAAAGAAAAAAAGTTGTTTTTCTGAGCTAACTGCCAAGGTCCCCAAAGTTCTCTACAGTAATTCCTGAAACTAAAGTAGTCTTTGCTTTTAAGAACAATGTTAATCAATTGCAAACTTCCCTTCTCCCCGAAGTCATTCATAAAACCAGATGTGACGGCTTGTCTGGATTACTGGAACTACATGGACTATTTCCTCCTGCTCAGAAGCAAATGTGTTTGTGGTCAAGATCTCAGCACTCACCCAATGTCAAGAACTAAAAAAGAAAACACCTTGGAGGCTTAATAGATTTTGGCATTAGTTTGCCATGCTACCATGTCACAAATCAGGATTTAAATTTAATCTAAGTCACAGCTTTCTGCTTTGTAACAAGAGGCTGTTTAAGGCAGAAATATCCACAGTGCACTACATTATACGTGGATGAATTCAAGGACACCGTTTAAAGGGAGTTCAATTCCTGTGTGCAATGAGTGCCCAACTGCATCTATAAGAGATAAAACAGATTTTAAAAAGAGGAAAAAAGTGTTCATTAAAATAGGGAGGTCCTCATTCAGCTGGTCCCCTCTGCCCCTCACTGCCGGTTTGAGCTGTTGTCCTGATGAACACTTCAGGAGGAATGTTTGCTTTCACTCACGCAGTAGCTGCTGGGCTGCAGCACTTGGTCCTACAGCTCCTGTATGAAAAGGTGGGTGCCTGACTCAGCCAGAACACCACACCTAAACAGGTAATAAAATTCCCTGGGCATTCCTTGCTAACATCTAGCTTCCAGCCACCAACAATTCCTGATTAGGCTACCATTTTCTAACACAAAGAGCATGGCCCCCCAAAAGGTGCTCCAACAGCAGTAGAGACTTGCTTACTGAACCAGAAGTTGTGTCCATGCAGTGCTGTGCCAACACTGATTAGAGAAAGGGGCATAAGGGAGAGATTTCTTTGCTACAGAAATAAAAGAAAATATTTTAAGAAATGCTGCCTTCAGCTGCTTCTTGTTGTAGCAGCTCCTGATGGTTTTATGCTAAGAGAAGAATCTACAAGGAGGCTGGCAAAGAAATATGACATTGAAAGAAAATCCCCACAATGACCTTTCTTGATCACAAGGGCTCAGTGGAGGCTATGGCACAGCACAGGTGATGAGCATCCAAATCTGAGATCAGCAAATGGCTACAGTATCCAAGAAGCATGACTAGATATTCTGGCAACAGGTGTGGTGCAAACACTTTAGCAGTTTCCCAACTTTTACCTATAACTTGAAGTTCCTACTCCCAGCCAAAAAAAATTCCAACAGATTTCAGCAAAGTGGAAACAAAATTTACCCTCTCTAGTTTCAGATGTGCAAAAGAAGCAGCAAAATCCCATTTCCAATGAATAGGGACTGGTGTCACAACCTTTATTAACATGTGTCCAGGAAGAAGATCAGTATATGAAATTATGCCCACAATGCCACTTGTTCATTCTCTATGAGACCTTGCTGTCTTAGTTTTCATTTAGCTTCTCATCATATATGAGAATAACATACTCAGAAGAAAATTGCATTATACATAAATAGTACAGTTTCAAGCAGACCACACATGGTAGTTGAAGCCCTATTAAAAGCCAAAATATAAACAATCTCTTTCAAGATACAGGGAAAAAGATTTTATGAAATGTTAATACCATACTGCACACTGAAAATACTGCCAATAATGATGTATCCTAGAACTGTGCCAAGAAGACTGAAGTAATTCCCCTAAAATGCAGCCTCACCAAGATGCATGCAGTCAAAGCACTGAAATGATAATTTCTCATCTAATTCCTGTAATATTATCATGGCATATATTAATAATGTGGTAAATACACACACTCCCCTTTAAAAGATGAGGGAAACAGGTGGATTAAATGACAGTTCAGTAAATGGAAGAGAAGCAAGTTCAAAGAAGCACAAAATATTTTAAGACTAAGTCCCTTACTCATAGATCCTGGAGTTGTACTCTTACTGTAGTGGATTGGGCAGTAAAAATCAACAGGCATCTCTGTCCTACCTCCTACTGCCAACACAGGAATTTCATGCATAAACTTGCTTTGCATTTTCTAAATCTGAGCTGAAAAATTTAGTCTTCTTTTGAGACATACTTTGAAAAAATCTTAAGATCCCATAAAAATATGAAGACTGGGAAATAGCAGAGAAATCAGCATTTTTCTGTGTGTTTGACAGTTTGAGTTCCTTTAAAATCAAAACCCCTTAAATTTTAAAACTGATAGCAAAAACATGCATTGTAAGGGACTTAGGTATTGGTGAATTTGGAGGGTTTTTTGCTTGTTACTTTAAACACTTTCAAAAAAACATAAGAGTTACTGTTTTCTTCGTGTGAACACCTATAATTTTCTCCGTCACATAAATATATAAACAACTTCATCCTTAAAGGCCTCAAATTATTTCTTGAATATATACAGCATGTACTTTTAAAATAAAGTGTGTGTTTTAATACACTTGCCAAATCCTACATAAGGCTATGCATGGTATCCATTTCTTTTCGAAATTAACACACTCCTTTTGAATTACTGCTGGAGACTGAAACAAGGAGTGGGGCTTGAGAGAAATTCTTATCAAGAGACTTGTCTCAGTTTGACTTGATTGATTTCCCTGTAGTTACACTAAGCTCAAGTTTGGTGCAAGCAGTTGTTTTACTCCTTTGAAGTCCAAGGTAAGTTACTCAAGAAACAGAACTATTTAAGATAAAGCTAAGGTCGTGCAAATGTTGTGTGGAGAATTTGCCTTTAAGTACGAGTAATACAGAAACTAGTAGTCTGTCCACCAAAGAGAAACACTCTTCCCCTTCCCCATATTAGTTAGTTCTGCCATAACTATTAAGATACCATTGGAGTGTGTGCTAAAGCAAACATCTAAACTCAAGAATTTCTGCTGCTACTGAAAGTTAGTAAAATTTTGCTTTATATCACCCCAATATAAATACTTTTATTGTATTTCTTCACATAAAACATTTACCTGTTTTTGTCTAACATTCAGAGCAGAACAATATTACAGATGTAGCTCAAGAGATTTGAAAAAAATAATATCACTACATTATCCAAACTAGAGGATGTGATATTTAATTTGATAGAAGAGATTTTTAAAGGTAAAAAGGTCAAGTCAACACACGAGTCACAATCATGTCATATGACTTTGATAATTCGTCTTCAAACTCAATGCACACTGTACAAAGGTGATAATTTGTTGGGCATGCATCCAAACATATACTTACCTTAAACTGAAGTTAACATTGCAACTATACATTTTCAATAGCTGTAGTGTTAACATTAAGATAAACGTGTGGTTAAATTTTTGCTAGTGAAGGAATTTTAGTTACTATGCAAAAATATAAAACACCAAGGAACCCAACCCCTAATTTATTAATACTTAATGACAATCAGAGCCACTCCCATTTGTAAGGTATTTTTCTTCTATTATGACAAAAATTAATTAGAAAATAGCTACTACAAAAAAGTTATCTATCTCATGTAATGCAACATATTGACCATTCTGCTCATCCACAAAGCATAGTATCAGCTGCTGCCATGTCTGTTAAGTGGTGGTACTTTAGTGGAACACACTAACTAAACGGCAAGAGAAGAATGCTAAAATGCCTTACTACAGAAACAAGTCACTACAACTGGAACTTCTCTGTTCTTTCAGTGCAGGTTAAAAATCTTAAACATTGAAATGGTGCAAAAGAAACCCTCAATACACTGAATTTCTGGTGAAGGAACCGGAAATATCTGGAATTGCCAGAAAATTTCAACTTTCAGCACAGACAACTGATATTCTAGTCCATTTAACTTTACTATATTTTACAAGAGTTATTTTTAGCCATTGCAAAACTAATGGAACAGTTGAGAGTCTACATTCCACTCTAATTAAGCCATCATCTTTAGCAGCCAACTATTTTGTACATTATAAATGCACCAAGACATATCAGAGATAATACTAACATCTGTTTTATGAGGCAAGAGGCCAAGTGGCTAAATACTAGATCCTGGTGAAGGAACCAGATTTTTTGCTTTCTAGGACTGTACAACAGTGGCTTCACCAGAACTTACGTGCTTCCCAGCTTGGTATCTGAATCTGTTATTACTGGAAAGGGATGTATGTTTGTGTTTATACCAAGGATCCATGTCTTTATATCCTAGGATTGAGAACTCTTCCACAGTAACTTGGGTTGCTAATATCTGAAGTTACTGAAGTTCACATCCTACACTCCAGACAGCTGGAAGTCCTGCTCCTGCTTTCACCTCCAGCGGTAAAAGGGATGGGAAAGTCTCCTTAAATCCTTTCCTCATATTTTACAGGTGGTCAGTAGAAAAGACCACTTTTTCCTGTTGGGACTGCCACACCCAAAATTCCAGTTGCAGAGATGCAGGCATCTCATTCCATGCCTTTCCAGTAAAAGTTTACAGATGAACACAGAGTTATTTATAGAAGCATTACTTCATAACCCCATTTGTCTGAGACTTTTACAGAGCATCACTGATGTACGCTGTGATACATTTGAATAGTGTTTTTGCAATCCTCCTTTCTCTGACCCTTAAAATATGGCTCTTAATGTTCATTTTCTATTTAAGAATTCCCTAGGCAATATAGAATCACGAAGAAATAGAATCCTGTCTTAACCCACAACAGAAGCCAAAAGAAAATTGCCTAACTTAACAGCTTTATATGCAACAGCAATGAAAAAGAGGCAGGTGATTTCACTTACTACGTGGATTACAAAAAATTCTTCATACCGTTCTAAATACAAATCTGCTTAATGTTTTGGGTTTCAAAGCTTTCTACATTTTCTTAGTTTTTAGGAGCCCTGATTCCCCACTGACTGCAATACAGTACTCTAAGTAAGTCTATTTTCTTATGACCTAAAATGCACACATGACTTATATATGAAATTTGCAGTGAGAAGTGTTGAATAAAAGCCTAGGATTTTAGCAAAGGATTTCTTCATGTATATTTAACAAGTTTTACTTTTTAGGTTCAGTCTTACTATCATCTCCCAAGTAAACTGTTTCCTGTTTTGCACATGTACATGCACAGAACTCTCTTCCACCTAGCTCTTGTTACCAGCACAGTTCAGTATCAGTTAAATAGAAAAAAGCAAGTATCAGCTCAAAAAAAACCAATGCACCAAGGAGACCTGTAACATAATAGAAATAAAGCAGCACGAAACAACAGCTTTTCAATGCATCATGTATAGATGTACCTATAAAACTAAATCTTAAAAGATATCCTATGAACCCAATACATAACAATGGTAAAAAGGTCTCACCTTACAACTACATTAAATTAGGGGAATTATGTTGTTTTTTTATACTGCTGAGTATTCAGAAAACCCACAACAAGACATACTTGTTAGTGATTTTGATACTCTTTCAGAGTGGGTAAGGTTACACATGCATTCTCTGTGTTTTCCAGCAGCAATCAGGAATGGAATCTTGAATGTGGTATGTAACCTCTGTTTATCCTAAATTGATCCATTTTTAATATTAAAAGCCTCATCCTATTTTACAGAGCACAAACAAACAGCAGTTTTCACACACACTTACAATTTCAAAAAACATCCCAGGAATATTTGTTGCCAATATTCCAGGAAAACTGATTTTCGTATGCTCATAACTTTTGAGGCATTCTTCTTCAAGGCTAAAAGGTTTCCACTTAATTCTATTTCAGAAGGATTTCAGTTAGCAGCCTGAGAAAAACCTTTAGGTAGCACTGGAAACTGTAGCATGAAAAATACATTAAGCAGAATATTCTGCTTTATTAATAACTAAGAGCTACCAAAAAATGCTCTAGATATGACATTCAACAAAACCTTCATGAAGAAGTCCCTTAAGCTAAGGAAAGAAAGTACTGCAGTCAGAAGCTATTTATGGTTGAAGTTTAACCTGTTGCATTCCCAAGAGTATCTACAATGTGTTACTCTGTAATGACCTATCTAATCTAAAGCATGTCATCTTTAGGAGACAAAAATATACAAATTAACTTTTGACTGAAAAATACTAGCAGGAAGATGACTTCTACTTGATGAAAGAGATCTGCATATTCTGAAATTTAAATGTTAGGAGGTTGTGGCTATTTCCTAACTGTATGTGGAAGGGGGTGATTGTGAGTGGGTGGGGTGTGTTCTTTTGATGCTCTCTCAAGTATGCTATTAAAGATGTCAAGAGTCACAGGAGAAAAATAAAAATCAGTCTCTATAGTAAAAAAAAAAAATTAAACTACAAAAATAGAGTACAGTCCCGATCTGTCTACATCATTTTCCAAACTAAGCTAAGATACTATATTTAGCTCAGGCTACCATCCTCCAAACTCTAAACATCTCTACCTCTCTGAGCATTACTGGTTTCTTTATCACACCCTTCCCACTGTTTTACCCAGCCAGGACACAATGAACTAGCATTATTATAAACATTCTGAGGTACAGCCAATGCTTCTGCCTAGGCAAAGGTTCTCCCCATTTTCTGAAGATGCCAGAACCACAGACAGCCCTTCCCATCTTTTGTTAACACTAAGTGAGGAAGAGGCAGCTCTGTTCATTCCCAGTATACGGCACTAAAATGCTCACTGCTTCTGCATCTCAGATTTGCAGGAATTCCCAGCAGATGTACTTCACTATGTACTAAGCCTCAAGTATATTCACTGCAATAAAGAAACATATATGTTTCAGGACAGTAGACAGATTATTTTATAACAGTGGAAAAATTAATAAAAGTAATTAGAAACATCTGAGGTTTTCAATGTACATTGTTAGCAAAGCGTAAGACAAAAATTAGTGGAAGAAATTTGCAGATAATGCTACATGCTAGATAGAAATCAAGAAAAAATAATTCAGCTGTGTAGTTTAGAAAACGTATGTGAATCAATTCAGAATATGTTAAATGCCTGTAGTTAAATTTAAAAAATCTGTTTACTTGAAGTACTATATAAACCTTAATTTGACAGTGAATTAATTAAAGTAAATGCAACAGATGGGAAGGGAGGCAAAAACTAAAGAAAGGAAATGTTACTTTTGAGTTCATAAAACAGTATCGTCTACTATAAAAAGGAAAAAAAATACAAAAATGGGAGACCTTTTGCAGAACTTGCATCTCCCTTGCTTTTCTTTCATACCCAAGGTCATCTGGTTCAAGAATGACCCTGGAGTTAAAGAAACCAATTCCCACGTGCATGGCAGCTGCTGCCCTGACAGTGTCACTGAGTTACTCCTATCAAAAAGAAACACTTCAAATTAGTGCTGGATGTTAATCCGAAAAATAAATGATGACACTGAGCACCACTCCACAGCAGACCATCATTCCTTTTCCTCCTGCACCTAAGAAATTTCTAAGTATTTTTTTTTTAAATCTGTTAGAATTAGTTTAATTAAAACTTGAGAATATATTCACTTGTTCTCTTGTACGGAATCCTAATAGAGATGAACACCAATTCCTAAAGCAACTAAATTAACAATCATAAATTGTTTCTGCACTATGTAGTATGTTACAACTAAAGGCAGAATTCAAGAACAAAACAAAATTTAACTGCTGATGAATGCCACGTACTTTGCCATAGATTAACATGTTATTTGAAAAGCGCATATACAAAATGAAAGGAAAAAGGTTGGATCCAGATGTTACTTTGTGAAGTAGCTCATGTGATGAGGAATCATATTTGAACCAGCTTGATAAAAATGAATAAATTTTTTCACCCAACAGACAAATACTTAGTTTGACTCACACTAACTTGCATGAATAAAGAAGAAGAGAGCAACAATTAAAAAAACCCTCTGAAAGAAATGATTTTGTTTTAATGTTGAAGTACTATCTGTTTTAAACTTCAAAATGTCATGTTCCTATCTCTTCCAGAGAGGAGAAATCAAAGACACAAATCATAGCAACTTGAAGAAAACTCCCTAAATAATGAGCTGAGTTTCAATAACAAAATTTAAATAATCTTTCTGAGGACCTCTAGTTATACACATATTATAATTTGCAAATGAGAACTTTTGACACAAATCAGTCATTCTCAGCCTAAAACAACGGCTTCATATGAGCTTATAAATAAGCAACAAACAAATTCAAATATTGAAGAAAACATGCTTCCATTAAAGGAGATTGTCGAGTCCCAAGTGGGCAGCAGTTCAAGAATGCTACACTAGTAGTCAGGCATGTACGATTTACAGTACTTTTACTTTTCTACTGCTGCCACTAAGTTTAAAACATGTCCTACAAAAAGGCCTTGCTGATTTTAAAATGTTCTGTAGATCCGTATGCTTATTCTGTATTTTCCAATACAAGTCTTTCAAACTTTGACTCTGTCTTCTATAATCTTTTGCTAGAATCTAGTTTACTGTATTGGGCCTCCCCACCTGATTATGACCATGCATTTCCCTTTGTGCTCTGGATGGGTTGCAGGCAGCACACACCCTTACAACTTCAGACGTTAATAATATTTTTCAGAAAAGCTAACACTTCGTCATAATTCATCTCATAATTTTAGCTTACACAATTTGAGCATTAGGAAAGAATCTTGTCATGTCATATGCAGATCTATCTATAAAGAAAACATCCTCTTAAAACACATTCCATTTAATTGTTTTGCAGTGTCTTCCCATATAAATAAACATATGAAGTTGAAAAGCAGTGGATGGTGTTACATATTATGCTTGTAAAAAGCAACAGGCCACACAGTCAATTTGCATTCCTTCTAAATTCTCAACAATAGCTTTCGAAGCTTTGGGGCGTATGTTACTCAAAAATCCAAGTGATAACATGTATCACAAAGATGAAAAAGAAACTTCGATCTCATATCCAGTAACCTCAGTGATGTAAACAGGGCAAGTTCTAAAATCCATCATAAAAGGAGTTATGCTCCTCTTCCTGCAGAGAGAAATAAGAAAGGTAGAGAGAAGAACAGAATAAGGAAGTTTCTTCCATTTATCTAAGGACTAGCATAACATTTCTAGCTCATATTACAGAAATAAGCCAGTTGTTACCAGAGAGCCTTGGAACACCTGGAACGACCATAAAGAATCTCCTTGCTTATTTTAAACATAATCCTTCATCTCAACAGCACAAATTTAAGATAATACACTCAGGGTTTGTCAGTAAGTGCAAGAAGAATGAAAAATAATTGATAATTTTGAAATTAATTCAACACAAGAACTTTGCAAACGCTGATTCACTCACTTTGTTACCTCAAATTTCTTATTTCTGCACCATATTTTCAGATTTTTTCTCCCCCAAATATGGCTAGACCTCTGAAATACAGCATCAATCTTGTACACAATAGTTCAAAGTCCTCTAAGTGGTGCTTTAATTGATTCTTATGTGACCGTTCAGAGATATTTTCCTACTGCAAACGTTCAACTCATTGTTTGGGGCTTTTTTCCTACTGAATATTCAAATGTCTCACAGTTATTGAGCTGCTCATTAACTGACAAATGTATTCATAGCAAGCTGTGTGTAATACCTCAGTCTCTTAATTATATTTATGGACAGTAAGTTTATAGTATTATTTGCACAGTACTGCCTTTACTTCAAAATTCAATCCCATCCATTTCAATTGTATACTCACTTTTTCTTCTATTTCAGTTAGAGAAATAACAAAAAGACCCAAGATTTTTCAAAACTACTTGCAGCAAGTGAATAAAAGGTTTAACACTTTTGAAAGGTTTAGCGCTTTGGAAAGTTAGCTAATAAAGTTGGGGTCACATCCCTACATCTACCTCGCGTACTGCTACAAAACCTTACCACTGTTCTCAGCCTTCAACAAACTAAGCGTAACTACAATTTCCATTCATGCACGATGCCCAAACCAATTCTATTTTCAATGCTTTTTCAGACAAACAGGTTTTCACTGCCACATGCACATTGTGAGACTTTCTTCTTGAAGAATGCAAAGCTAGAAAAGAACTGCCACAGACAGTGCTTGGACTGTTCATTACCTGTATATTCTCATGCAGCAGAATTGGACTCTTTTCACAGTCCTTAGCTGTGAATCTGTAATCTGACAAATATTTTACTGCATGAACCACCACTGAAGGCAAAAAAAAGCACCCTAAAGAACCAGTAGTCCTGACCTCCTCTAACAGTTTGTTCCTGTCCCAGACCATTCACTGATATATGCCAGTGCAAACCTTTATATGGCCACACAGTGAACTGGAACTGTGAACCTGATCTGGCTGAAAGCTAATCTAGGGGTGAAAAAAACACACCAAAACAAAGAAACAAAATCTGTTCATCATATATCTGTCTGTGCAAACATAAAGCAACACAGTATGGCACATATTTCCTTTCAGCAGTGGCAGCAGCTGATAAAGTCTGACACTTTCTTTGAGGAACAGACTCAAGTCTGTATGGGCAAAGCATCCAGTTCCAGCACACATCATCAGTGAACCAACTAGAACTTTTCCATCCTAAGTTTACGTCACAGACCTGCCTTACATCTTACTGCAACAAAGAAGATCAAACTGAATATACTTTTGACAGCTTTCAAAAACACATATGTTAACATTCCTAAGTTCACAAGTCAACTATAGCAGCAGTGATATACTAAACCATATCATCATTTCCTGTATAATTAGCCAGTTTGTGTTTGGGACTTTGAAATGAAAAAAAAAAAAAGGACCTTTTAAATGCATGTTTTAATCACCAACTCGCTACTTCTCCTCAAAAGTCACATGAAGTTTATATATGAAAAAACCAGACATATATGCAGTTGAATAGAAAAATAATTTCAGACCACCTCTGCACTGCAATTATTTGCAAGTCCTATTTCAGCTAAATAACAATTACATTTACTATTAGTTCTTATTAATTTTAATAATCTATGTATTTCAAGTCTAACAAATATGAGTGCATAGAAGGATACTGAGTATGTATTTATGAAGTTCATGTACATGTGTTTAATTTTTAAATTTAATTAATGAAAATGTATGTGATAGTGATGTTCAGGTACTTTGAGTATTAACTTTTAAGAGCTAAGAAAACAGAAAAAAGATGTATCAGTCCCTACATTCCAATAGTTGAGCAATATTCTCTGAGTTTAAGGCTCAGCACTAATTCAGAATACTATTGCTGTAATCACCCACAAGAAAAGTTCTGCTTTCTGACCTGATCTGCTTGCAAGTGTTTCCATCACACTGACAGACAGACCCCCACAATATTCCTGTGATTCGTCTCAGAACTTTAATACAATCCTTGGTATTGCAGACTTTATTATGCCTTCTCCTGGCTATAGATCTGCTCTCTATTGTATTTTGTAACACTCTAATAACAACTCTGGAAAGTTAGTGGAAAGCTGTCTCCCTGGTTCTTCTCAATAGAAATGAAACTGATTCTGCTACTTTCATCTTCAGGTTAACATGTTCTTGTATTTAATGGAGACTTAAAATCTATGAGCCCTACTACCATGTTGCAAGGTAGCAAGTGTCTGAAAACCTCAAGAGAAAAACAGTTTCCTTCAGAACCAGACTCCCATACATAACACCACAGACAGGAAACAGATATTAGAGGCTTTTGATTCAAGCTGTCCAATCTGCACTTATTTAGCAAAGAAGTCAGAAATTCTCTGTAATTTAAAAACCAATACATCTCCAGTGAAGAAAACAAGGTTTAAAGAAATTCACAGGAAGCAGAGGTAGAAGAAGCTAGCTAATTTAGTCATATCCACATTAAGGTTTTTACCAATCCCGATTTGTATGTTGGGCCAGAGCAAACTGTTCCTGGGTCTTTGCCACATATCAACCTTTCTTTATGGCACAAAAAAAAGAACAGGGAAATGCTGCATATATTAAACTTTCATAGCCCAGCCCAGCCATCATTTCTTATTTGGTACCTATCTGATAGCTATCTATGTATCTACAGTAAAATAACAAAGGCTTTTAGTATAGACATAGTTGTCCTAGGAAAATACACTTCTGCTAATATTCCTATTTTTTCCCTGCCTGCCCAGCGGAAGCAACAAGCTACACTAGTGAGAGCACAGTCTTGCCATCTCTGTGCATCCACTCCAGAAGTGCTCTGTACACCGCAGAAGCAGTAAACAGGAAGTACAGCCACAGCAGGCATAATGTTGATACAGAGTATAGGAAACTGCATCTATACCTAACATCAAGAAAAATGTGAGGTGTGGCCTGCCCTTAAAAAACAATCAGATCACCACTACTGAGCTGGTGGTCCCACAACTGGGCCATAGTAACTGTTTACATGAACCCTCTCAGTTCACTCTACTTGTGAAGTTAAATGCACTAGCTTGAATAGCTTGATTTCAGCCTCTATTAACCAGAGTACAACAGCAACAGAACTCCCAGCCAAATCAGCCACCAGAAGTTGCTCTGGCAAAACTGATGGATGACACAAAACTTCATTAGTTTGACATACAGTCAGAGAATTTCTGAAGATTCAGAAAATCATCCCACAAAATCATGAGAAAACCCACAGAGCAGTACTTTGCTCCAGGGGATGCATTCCCAGATTGCCACGCAAGTAGTTCTATTCACTGGTGAGATGTCAAACAGTAAGTAACTGGTAGCTGTAAAATGGCAGTAACAAAAATGGTGTTGATTTGTGTCACTGTGACATAATGGTACTGCTGCAGTTCAAAGAAAGAAACATATCAGATCTAATGTTACTTTTAGGGGCAGCTCTAAAGCATTTCATTAGCTAAGGGCACTACTAGTTTCTGTTTCAATGTAGTACTTCTGAATTGTATCTCAAAGTAACAGAAGTCAAGGATTGGATTCTACAATCTATATCTCATTCTTTAAAAAGAACCACCCCCACTCACACCAAACTCTAGCAAAGATGCTCTTTTGCTTGTGCTAGGAACTGCAGACCAAACATTAATAAATAAAGCTTCAAAGTACCATACAAATGCTTTGCCCACGCTACAGCACAGCCTGGCGAGAGATGTTTCAGCTCAGTCTGCTCCTGAACCCATTCACTTATCGGACCCACATAGCGAGAAACAAAACAAACAAAAAGCCTTCCATCAACCAATCTGTACCAGATGTACAAGTGATTTCTAGCAAAAGAAAAAAAAAAACCCCAAAAAACACCCCCCAGCAGACAGAGCCCTCCACTGCACATAATACATATCAAACACATATAAGGCTTTGTGACTCTGAATCTAAGTAGAGGTCTTAGTCTCTAATTCAGCAAAGCACTGAGGCACTGATGAAGAAATTCTTAATCCCGTCATTAAATCCTTAAACCACTGTTTCCCAATGTAAAGGACATGTTTATCTAGCTATTCTACTGCAGATTTTAGGTTGCATTGTAATGAATGACCACTCACAATGTATAAAACTGTTCCAGAAGAGAAATTACACATAGTTTAACTGAATACTTTTCTACTAGCCATCATTAATAATTTATCTTGAATTAAAATAACAGATCTGGGTCCTAAAAAGACAGCTGCTCTGATAAAGAAAATTCAGCCAAATGTATACAAGTCTACATCATATACAAGTTTCTATGTTAATAGGCAGACTGACAGAATTCAAAAAATGGAAAAAAACCCCCCAAACCAAAACAAAGCCCAAAACTCCACCCATGCACCTACCTAAAGGTATTTTAAGCATGTTTATGTTCCACTGAGAACAGGACGCATGTTTTATCAACACAAGATTTGAACAGAGGACTATTTAAAGAGTAATATACATCCACAAATGGAAAAAAGCCTGAAGTGCTTCCCTAAATCCACCAGTTCTGAAAGCATTTGTAGGGATCTAGGAAGTCCCAAGCACCTGTACACACATTTTCATTTCTAAACTGCAGTAGACTAGTTCAGGATATTTTCACCTGAATGCAACATTCTCTCCTTCTGAAGAAACAAGAGTAATTCAAAATTATTTAAAGCTAATCTGTCCTTGCTGAATATTATTTGAAGGCAGTCTTACTGCTGAGTGTTCAGCCCAATTACAATGTCTCTTCAAAACAGATTAATTAGGTTACTTGTACCTTTTTACGGTGTCCTTAGGCACTTGACCACAGCTAATAATAAATACCTAGTACTTTCTATCTCCAAAAAAGCATCATTACCTCTATTCTAAAGATGAGGAAACTGAGACATGAGTAAGCAAAGTCATCTGCCTAATGTCACCTAGCTGAGAGCAGAGAAGCCAGGAATGAAATACAGGTCTTCAGAGTCCCAGCTAATAGTTTAACCCAACACAGTGAGGTACAAGTGCTCAGTTTTATAAACAATTATATACAAACCAGTTGTATAACCTCAGACTCAACTGTTCAATTTGTATAATGCAATCTAACAAAATACTGAGCATTGTTGAGCCACGTTCATTTCACAAATATTCTTGTCCTAGATATGAAATGGAAAAATAAACTAAAAACTATACCAGATGTGCCATCATATAATCATAATTTACATATATTTCAGTTGTGGTACTGCCCATCACTATTTTAAAAAAAAAAGTTACCAATGGCCCTTAAACATGATTCTGTCAGGAAATTTACGCTTTAAGATCCCCGAGTACAGCACCTTATGAAATTAAGTGACTAGGGCATTAAAAAAAAAAAAAAAAATTAAAAATCCCTTTATCCTGACCAGTATAGAAATCAAGTCATTTTTCACAATGTTCTGTAATATTAAAAATATGTATTATGGTTGAGTTTAAAGAATTAATTCCAGGAAGAGCTTTTAATATTTCCATTTGAAGTAACTGAGGGCTTGTTACATGCGTATTTAATTCAGGGCATAGCCCAAGTTCTCTATCTGGACAAAACAATTTCATTTAAGCAAATAAACCCAAGTAATATACTCTTTTTCCCTCTGATATTAAACAAGTGCTTTGTAAAACACAGTCTTGAGTGAAGCAAAAATTTTCATAAAGTCAATCCTGTAACATTAAAAAAAAAAGCCTCAAGTTTAAAAGATTTACAGTACATCCTAGAAAAGAAGTGATAGTGAACACCTAGAAGTACAAAAGTATAATCCCTATGCTTACACAATAATTTAATTTAAATATTCTTAGCAATAATTTCTGTTAACCCAGCCATATCAATTTCCTACATTGACATCTACCATCACTGTCAAGAAAGCATACACACTTCACAAAAAAACCCATTTACTTTTTAATAATGATTTGGGGAAAAAAAACCCCACCAAAGTTTTTTTCCTAAGAAACTTACAGTATTTTATTGCATGGATACCTTATTTAGCAACCTACAGCACCATATGTTAAAGTTTAATTTTATGAAGAAACAGAGTTGCCACCTCCACCAGGAAGCAAAGAGTTAAAGACTATGCAATTAACCTGAGAACAAGCACTGGAGAGGCTAGTTTACCTGGTGGACAAAGTTCTAAGAGATGCAAGCCCAGAGAAGGACAGCAGAATTTTGGAAGGGAAGACGACATCAGCAATACTGGTTTTTACCCAAGCTTATTCCACCTCGTACTAAAGAACCTGTACTGTAGATAAAAGGGGGTAAAATGGGTAATCTGGCTTTATGTAATCTTGCAATTTTCAGTAATCAGGCAATTTCACTGGTGAAGCTACCAGAACAAACTAAAAAAAGGATTTGTTTACTGCCAAGTTTACTTTGTATTGTGCATTTGCTAGCTGCTGAGGAATAAGTGTTGAATTTTTCACCTTGAACCAACTTAGCTGAAAACTTGCTAAGTAGCAAGATATACTTTCAACATCCCATTAATAGTCCGTAAAATGTTTAAAGTAAAATGTAGAAGAATGGATACAATATTTTGTAGAAAAAGCAGGATAGAAATGTCAAATGGATATTTGCTAGCAGAAGTTTATAAGAAATTGCTCTATTAGATACAGCAGCACTTTTTAAAAATACAAAACTGTCATTGTGAGGAGTGAGATCTAGGGCCTACTTAAGGCCTGTTTAATTAAGACTTTGCATCAAGTATATGTACCACATCTATGTTTTACCACTTTCTTATTAGCAACTAGTTATTTTGCTCTTTTGTTTTTCATATTTTCTCAGAATCCACTTCACATCCTGTTAGTCAGTAGTTGTGACAGTCTGCCAATCTTTTTGTCAGGAGAGTTCAATTGATTCATGACTACTGATACGCTTCTATTAACTTAATCCAAACCTAACAGTGTACTTACAACACGCTGGAGTACACAGGGCTGTCATAACCAGATGCACACAGAACACACGACAGCAGAAAACAATGTGTTACATTGATCACTGACTGATACTCACTTCAGAGCCCATGTCAGGAACAAGCTTGGCATTTACACCGGGTTTAGCTAGTTTCCAGTAAGTTTTCAGATATATTAGCAAAACATCTAAACCACACATCACCCATGATCTAGATCAACCCATCTACTTGACCCTTTTAACCTTTACTGTAGCCACGCATTCTACAACTTCCTCATCTTTCTGTGCAGGATTGCAAGCAAAAGTCCATTTTACATATAAGCACTTTTTAAGAGTTCTTACAATTGAGGAAGTTCCCTCCTGAAGAAACATCAGTGAAATGGCGTATCTCACACTTCACTGTAGTTCCCTTTACTTTTGGATCATACCACTAAATCAACTTTTTTGCACAGGTATATGAAGAGCAATTTGTTTTGAAGTATTCCTCAGCAAAACTATATCAATGCCTTCACATTTCACTGCTAATATACACCACTGCAAACTTTCATATATTTCTGACATGAAAGTTCCTCTTAAAAATACCTAAGTTAGCAGTTCACAAAGCTTAAACCCCACTGTGTTAACTTCTTTTCTGTCTTGTACAAGGAACTGTATTTCTTGATACAGAAGTTACCATATATATGGAAGACACAGTCCAACCAAAGAATCTAAACCATCCTCGGTTTTTTTGATTGATTGGGGTTTTTTGTTTTGTTCTGGTGTTTGGGGTTTTTTTGCTTGTTTGTTTGGGTTTTGTTTGCTTTTTTTCTTTTAATTAGTATCCCAGTCAGTCTCATCTTTCAAGAAAAAAAGTAACAAATTAAAACCAAAACCAATCCTCCCCATCCCCCAAACCAAATCTCCACTCATTTCTGTTAAGTAATGGGAACCCCACTCTCAGTACTTCTACAGAAATGTTGTTTCCATATAGCTTACTTGTAACACTAGCATAGTTATTCACACAGCTCACCACTTCAAACAGGTTTACCAGCTTACACACCATCTTATCAAGTTTGTATTAACATAGTGATTCTTCCTAGGCACTTATGAGCAACTGATTAAAGTTCAGCATTTTAGATAGATTCTTAGCCTTCAGCCATCTCACGTGTTACAGTATTAAGTAGACTGCTACATCTCTGTTGTGCCTTCTCTTCCTTTGCTATTCAAGTGAGCACACTTCTAACGTTCAAAATTAAAGGAGAACTTAGCAGCATTTAGGAAATAAATTACACTTTTTTAATACATGCCTTTCTAATTTCTATTTGAGCATTAAATTCAATACTTTCCATTTATGGACTTCTTTGGTTAATTGTCCAACTAAAAAATTCAGAGACACAGTCTTTGCCTGGTTAAACACAACAACTTGCATGGATTTTGTGATGTATATTTTAAAAAAAAGAAAATAAAAGGAAAGCAAACTTTCTTCGCAACAAGGAAGCTGAAGTGATAGCAGGTTGAGCTGACATTTAAAGAGCACAAAAGTGAAGCTCCCGAATTGCATCTAACCTTGCAGCTTGACAAGCAGAAAAGTAACAGTTGCACAGGCAACCCAAACCGGTCAAATTACAGGGATGGAGTAACCCTTGAGTTTTCAGGACCTTTAATAGTGTTGCGGGGTTGTTTGGGATTGTTTTTTTGTAGTGACAAGAACCCTTGTCGTGTGACAATATACGTTGATCGCACCATTTTCTCCTCTTCCCAGGCTCGGCGTCCAAGGCCTACAAGAAGGAAGCTGCCCCGGCTCCTGCGCGGTGCCATGTCCAGGGAAGAGAAAAGCTCTTTGCCTGACCTGACGCGGGCGGTGCTGTGGCCATCGGGAGCCCATCGAGCCGGGCCCGGACGAGCGCCATGCCCCAGGCGGCGGTGAAGGGCGAGAGCTCCGGCCCCCGTAACGGCTCTGGGCGCGGGCAGCCTTGGAGCGGGCGGAGGGCGCTCCTGGGGCGGCGGGGCCGCGGCCGGGGCGGG
>WBMZ01015598.1:0-21439 GCA_013400975.1 Atrichornis clamosus
ACATATATTTAATATATTATATATTAAATTTTAATACATATTAAAAACCTCTCTATATATAGCCATATATATAAAAACACATCTAGAACAGGGTTTTTATATATATAATCTATATTTAATACAGATTATATATAAATTTAACATATATATTTTAAAAACTCTCTCTATATAGCCGTATATATATATGTAAAAACCCCTATAGAACAGGGTGTTCTTTAAAATAAAACAAACTCTTGCCTGTTCATATATATATATATAAAGTTATATATTTATTTATCTAATTCAAACCCAAGCCAGGAGTTCAAACCATGTTTTCCTGTGGTGAAGTTTTGGTAACTCTGTATTTCACTTCCACTCAGCATAGATAAAACCCATCAGGGAGAAGGGATAAACCAGAGAAAATCCCTCCTCTTGTGAGGGGAAGCATCAGCGCCATGAAGGCAGCGCAGGATGTGGGATATTCCCGGGAACTGCCAGGCTTTCCCTGCACAGGGCCAGGGATTTGTGGTGCACTCACCAAGCCCTGGTAGCGGAAGGAATCGTAAACGCTCCTGATGAAGAGCCAGAAGGGCCACAGGTACTCAAACCTGAACTCCAGGACAAAATCCGCCAGCAGCACCAGTGCCCACACCACCAGGAACTTCAGGTACAGGAAAGTGCTGTGGGGAAAGAGGAAAGAAAAAAAAAAAAAAAGGCCATTTCAGGTCAGTATTTCCAATAGACAAACTGACTTTCATCTTTTTTTTTTATTTAAAATGTCCGGAATAAACACTATAGATAACTATAATACATAAAAGGAAATTTCATCCAAAATAATTTTATAAAATCAGTGGGTTTATTAAGACACTACAATCAGGCCTGGTCTAATGAAGTTAATATTCAACTGCACTTATTTTTCAAGAAGCAGATCAACAGAAGGGTCACTGCTCCTACAAGACACTGAGCACCAATCTCCCTTTGGCTTTGCACTTTTCCACACTGAAGTCCTGCCCAAGGTAACTTCTCCCAGCTGAAATGTTCCTTTTCTGTTCTCCCCTGCACTTGGAGCTCAGGAATTTCTGTGCTCCCTCTGCTCAGGCTGCAGATGTTCACTCACTCCTCACAGGCTGCAGCACCAATCAGTGGAGATGGATTTGCAGCCTGTAACTACAGCAATTAGGAAGATTGTTTTGATACTGAGTTGTCAGTGCTAGATTGGAAAACATTCATATGGAGGTAAATGCATCCTTTAAAAACAAACAAAAACCCCAGAAAAACTGGAGGCCCACGAGGCTTGAGACCAGTCTAACTTCTATTTTTTAATGATTTCCAAGCCACACTCCCACATTCTCAGGGCTGCATTTTGAACCACTGATGATCCTTCCTGGCAACACAGCTCAAAACCATTCTGAGCTCATACCCAACCAACACTTGAGGGATCAGCCCAATCCATTCCTCTAAAAAGAAGGAAGCAAAACCCCTTTTCACCCCAACCCATCACCCCCAGATCTGTCACTGCAGCTCCCCCAATGCCTTGTTGCACTTTACTGGGTTATAACAAAAATGGGGGGTTAAAAAGACATTTTTCTCTTTGAAATTAAATGCAGTTTTTCCTTTTAGTCACTTATTTTCCCTCCTCTACCACACTGCCAACAAAACCAGCAGAACTTTGCCCTGGAATGTTTACTGGGGAGGTGTCAAGGGTTTGCACAGAGTGCCAGAAAGGGTCGAGTTCCTGCCCTGCTCATGGACATGGGGCTTTTTTAGGAAGTTGTTCAGAGCTTTGGAGAAGATACAAAACACAACTTCCAGGAAAACGTGTTGGGCACCAGCAGAGGTTTAAAAACAACAGAGCTACTCCTGCAATTATCACTCACTTATCACACAAGGGCAGCTTCCAAACCACAGGGCTGGGAAAACACTTGGATTTCTTGTGAACCAGAGATTAATTGCATGTGCCTGGAAGTGCCCCTTATCAACAGAATGGGGTGGGGGAAAACCAAGTGAGAGGCTCCAGGAAGCACTTCAATTTAATGGACACAAAATTAATGACAGGCTTGGAAAAGTGAAGGTACTGCTATTTTCAGTTTTTATGGAACCAGCCCCAGTGACTTGGTCATAAATTACTCTTTGAGAAGAATGAAACTACAGTCTAAGGATTAAAAAAACCCCTAAAACCCAACAAAATATCCCACAACTAAACCCAGCCAACCAAAACCCACCAAAACCCCTTAAATGGTCACGTTTGTCCTGGTGGATTGCACTGCCATAGGCAGCCTTTCCCTGTTTATTTAAAGCTTAGATCTTCACCAGAAATCTGTAAAAAGCAGCTGCATCCGGAGAATACTTTGACATTAAAGGGGTGCAGAGCCACCACTGGGTTCACACTGTGGAATTGTACCTCTGCAGATCTGAGGAATTACATAAAAGCATCACATCCATGCAATCCCTACCCTGTCTGTTTAGCAGGCACCTTTTCCTGGGTTAAACTCGTGGCTACTGTTTATTTTTCTGCCACTGAAATCCAGGAGGAGACTCCATTTTTCCCAGCAAATGAGGGCTGTCAGAACTAATGCTGCTCAACTGTTAAGTGCCACTCTAAGTTAAAGCATTTGCTGAACAAGAGTTCTGTAATACAGCCATTAAAGTGATTTCTAATATTAAATTCATATCAATCCCGAGGCCGTGGTGACACTTAGCACCTTTTAAAGTGGCATTGTAACAATACAACATTTGTCAGGAGGTTTTGCCAACAGCATTGAAGAGCCCACTTCTCATGGTCTGAAGGGCTCCAGAGCAATTCACAATTCCAGGAGCACAGCCCAAAGACACAGAAATTTCCTGCTCTTAGAAAAGCCTCAATCCACTTGTGATGGCCTCAGCAGCAAAGTTCCCTGCTGGGCAGTAAATTCTGTGTCTTGAGCCACAAGCACCTACAGGAGTACTTCCAGGTGTTCCTTGACTGTACTGTTTATTCCGTGAATATACACTGCTCCTGTACTGTTTGAAGGGACTATATTCCATGTATTACTGGGATTTTTATATCAGCCCCCCACTTAGAGTCAGGCACTGCAGCCCAGAACTAAACATCCACCCCAGCTTTAAAGACTGCTGTTGGGAGCAGCCTCCACGTTCCCTCAAAGAGGTCAGAGTTCCAAACCGGAGCCTCCTGGGAGCCACCCAGCCCCGTGCCTGTGTCCCACACCATAGTCCAGGCATGGAATGAGCCCCTGGAGAGCAGGGAAGGGTGACAAATCCCAGCATCCTGCTCCCAGTGCTGTGCTGCACACCAGGTCTGTGTTTGGTGTCAGCCGGGTGAGCTGACATCGCCTCAGTAAGGACTGAGTGAGAGTGGATCCACAGGAATTAAATTCCAAGGAAAGCAGGGAAAGGACCTCGTGGGACAGGCTGAGCACTGCTGCTGCTCTGCTTCACACAGCACCACTCAAACAGCACAAAATTCAGCATCAGCCCCCCTCCCTTCCCCTGCTTTGTCCTTCATCCTTGCTCTTGGATCCCCTGATTCCTCCCAGGCTCTTCCCTCCAGTGCATTCCCGTTGTTATCCATCTCTGTCCCCTCCCTCCAATACATCCTCCGGAGGCAGGGATCCAGCACCAGCCATTTGGGATGCTCTGGCAGTCACTGATCTCCCTGGGCACATCCACACATCCCTCCAGTTCTGGTCACTGCTGGGGCAGGGCCTCCTTCACAGAGAACTCACCAGCCTGCAGGGCTCCCTCACCTCTGGAAAGCCTTTTTATTGGAGAGGCTCGAAGATATTCCATGAGGCCAACTGGAATTCTGAGGTGGTTCTCAACACAGGGGAAGATTCTTGTAGATCAATCCTTAAAACCTGGGTTATCCAATTTTCTGACACATGTCAAAAAATCTGGCCTCAGTGACCTGAGAGAGGTTTAAGGACAGGGCTTTCCCTAGAAACCAGCATATGGCATCTAATCCTGCGGGGTAATAAAAGGAAAGGGAAGGGTGGACACATCCATGAGAGGAGCAGGGCACTGAACAGGGAGGAGCAGTGATTCCAGTGCTGCACATTCTCTGAAAGGTCAATTGATGGCTAATGTACACTGAATAGAAAGATTTATTCATAACCCAGCAGTGGCTGTGCTCCCCCTTTGAATTTTCAAACAAATCATTTTCCTCCTTATTCTTCCTCCCCCTGCAAGTGCCAGATGCCATTTCCTTTTTTCCCTTTTTTCCCCCCCTCTCTCTTGTTCTTTGTTCTCTTTTTACTGCCCCGCAGAAACAGACACTGGGCTTGCTGCAAGGTAAAAATATTGCAACAAATCCCGAGAAAGAGAGCTAATTATGCACCCCAAACCCAAACTGGTGCTCAATTAAGCCTTCAGTCTATCCCACTATTACCAGCAAGGCCCAAAGGCTGGAATCTTGGCAGAACTGATGGCATGTTTCACTCTGCAGCCTGACTCATCCAAGACAATGGAGTGGGAGGCATCCTGAGGCTGGCAGGGTGCCAAGAGCACAGGTAAAGCTTTAAAAAGGTGAAGTTTAACGTTTCTGTGAAATTCCCAAATAATCAACGACCCCCACCCCGTCAGCCACAACACTGGGGGATGCTGCCTGGAGATTTGTAAATTAAAAAAAGCAAGCTTTCCATGTGCAAATACACAAATAGCTATCCAAGGTTTTACTGGTGGGCACAAGAGGTGGTACAGAACAGGCACAGAAAGTGGGAAAGGCAGAAAACACAACTGTGGGACTGGTGTGTGTGCTGGAAACTGGCAACTAAATATTTGAAAAGGAAGAGAAATGTAAAGAATCCCTGGAAACCTCCCCGAGCACTTTTTCAGTGCCTTGTTATGGCCTAGGACAGTTCCATCACTGAGCTGGGGAAATGGAAGCCAAGGAAGACAAAAGAGAAAATTCCTCCAGTAATTCTGGAAGGCCAAGCACAGGCAGATAATCAGCAATGAGCTTTGTGGTGCTGAAACAAGAGGCACTGTGAGCTGCGGGAGTTCAGCTGGAAACACCAGTGTCCAGAGCACAGCACACAGCCAAAGGAGCCCGGTGTGCAGGGAGGAGAGGCACCGGCCCAGGGAAGTGCGACAGTCCACGAACCGCTGGGGTTGACACAGCAGAACACATTTCAGTGTAGGCTAAATTAGATTGGAGCCCTGGATTGAAGTTCAAGTCATAAAAGGCAGCACTGCTGCTTTGTTCCAGACCTCCGGGGCAGCTCGGGAAGAAAATGTTTTCCCCTGCATAGGAAGCTTATAAAAAAAAGTGCCAGAACAAATTAGCAGGAAGAATCGTTATGAATTTTTAAGAAAAGCCCAAAAAAGGCCACATTCCTGGAGGTAGTGCTGAACTGTTTTCCTTCCACTTTGTTTGGCTGTCAGCAGGCAAAAATCGAGTGCTTGGAAATCAGCCCTATCAGAATTTCAGAGGCAGAGAGAACCTGGAGTATTTTGAGGGTTGTGGCGTCCCAAAATTCTGCCCTTGTGCCACCAGGACCACTTGGAGATGAGACACATCCTCCCAGGCACCCACTTGGCTGCCAGCCCACGGAGTGCCTGTGATAAAGGGCAATTTACATCCAGAGCTAAAAAAATCCTGCCTCTGAAGGAACATGGAATATATTTAAGGACTATTGTCAGGGAATACATGATGCAGCATCCATCAGCTGATGTGACAGCACAAGTTACAGCAGCGTGGAATTCATCTTGAAACTTCCCCAGCTACAAAACTGGTCCCAAGCAGGGCCAAACCCAGCAATATCAGCAAGAAAGCTGAAGGATTTTGAACAGATTTTAAAGCAGATCAAAGATGAGGGCTGGGAAGACTCAAGAACAAGCAGGAACAAGTAAACTTTAATTGCTTAACTGATGACAAGCTGCAGTGAACACTTTAATTAACAATTAAGGTTTTAATGCATGCACACTGCCAAAGGTATAAGATGTTAAACTGTTGCCATTGTTTTACAGGGGAAAAGGCAAAACTTGGAACACAAACTGTGGAAATAATAAGAGACCCCACAGTTCCTGCCCTTAGTGTGCTGGGTTTGCAGATCTGTTAAAGCAGTTATTTTAAATTATATTGATGTTCTTACCACAGATATTGTAATAGTTCTAAACAGCACAAGTCATTGCACAGAATATTAGAGTGGATTCATCAGGTTTGTACCTCAGAGCTATAAATGGGGAGTAAAACCAAACTGAAAGGAAAAAAGGGGTAAAATAGGCAGAAAGGAAGAAAAAACAGCTGAATGGAAGAAGAGGTCTAATGAAGAATGGGGGGGAAGCTGCTAAAAATTTGGTGGGGAGGAACCCTAGAAGTGTTTATGAAGGGCTGAGGTCCAACACTGCATTGAATTTAAGTGGTGAGTGTTGAGGAAAGTATTTTGAAGAACTACAGCTGTAGGCTGTGAACCCTTTGATCACTTGTTAAAAAGGACACTCCAGCAACTGGCAAAAATTAACATTCAGAGAGACAGACCATCCACATTGTTCAATGCAGCCCAGGATTTTGTATTTCTAACTCTGTTCTATCACTTCCTATAGCCTGTTTCAGATTCACACATGCAGAGAACTCTGCCACCAGAGCTTCCCTGCAGGACAATTCCTTCATTGCTCCAAAACTCTTCATTTTTCCAGCTCTCAACTGCCCCACGTGTCTCTCAGTGCCAGCTGTGCCTCACTCAGAGGCTGGAGAGGAAACAAGGATGGGGAGATCAGTCTTAATTCAAAAAGCAAACAAAAAAAGCAGTTAAGGATCCCAGTCCTGCTGTTTGTTCAGCCTTGCTGCTTTGCTTATAAAACCATGATGTTGCCTACTGATAACTGGATTTACTGGGTTTGTGTGAGCTGATGGTGACAATTAAGATAAGCTGAGTAAATAACTACAGCAATTACAAGAATTTAGACAGAAGCTACCTGTATGTGATTTCCTTGAATTATGGGGGGCAGAGAGAAAAAAAAGAAAAAAAAAATGGAGCAAAAGAAAGAAGAGAAAGAGCCACAATCCACATGGAAGTGCCTCCCTCTGGCCAGATTTCCAAGGAGAAAAACCTTCACACTATTCCTCTTTTCTGTCTGTGGGACAATACTTTGAAGACATTGATTATCTCTATTTATCAAAAGGCTGAAAATCCCATTCCTGAACCAAAGCATTCCACAAGTGAGCACAAGAAGCCAGAGGTGCCCCTTAGCTGCTCACACAACTCCAGCAGCTCTTCCTGCTGCACACACTCATCCCCTGGGCTTCCTCTGAGCTTTTCCTGGTTTTCCCTCCTTCTCTCACCCCACCTTCCCTGCCAGTCACCTGAAAGGCACATCATTTCGAGTGACTTTTAAAAACTAAGTCGTTATAAGCCATTCCTTATATATTTGAATTATTCTTCATCTTGAATAATAATTTCCACACAAGGGATGTTTTTCTTTAGCAATCCAGGCAACGTTTTCTCAAAATCTGAAGGTCTAAAGCAAAACTCTCTATTCTCACGCAGGGATTCACTACAAGTGGCAGAAGCAGCACATTGTGACAATTTTCCTCCTGTCAGAGCTCAGCAGCAGCTGTTTCCCTCATGCAAAGTTCACATCTGAATTGTATGAGCTCGCTCAGGTTTCCAGGCACTGCACAGATCAACCTCCCTGAACTACAAACAGAAATGGGACATCACATTTACTACAACTTTCACAAGCTTCAAAGCCTCTCCTGACCCAAACTCCTCTCTATTGAGGAATACAGAATTATTTCATATTAAATTTGACATACACGGGAGAGCAGAGCTCTAAGCACGCTTTAACACAGGCTCACAACAACGGTGCTGGAGCACAAATCAGTGTTTGGGTGTGTTCTGCCTGTTAACACCTGGAAAGTACATCCTGATTCCCACACATGGATAAGGCACATCCCATGTGGATCTCACTTCACTGCTGTTTCTTTTCTCACTCCAGAGGTGAGTCGAGCACCTGCTGTGTTCCCACCACACCAGGCCATCCATCCCTGCTCCGGGAATTACCCACACGAGTTCCTGCTCCCCTGGCTCTCACAGCTTCCCCTGCAGCCCCAGGGTACAGGTCCCTCCACCAGCGCGTTAAAAACAACTTTCTGAACCTCTGCATGAGAAGCTGAGCCAGCAGCCCAGATGTTCTGCTGCCCCAGCAGCTGCAGAGCGCGGCCCTGAGCCTCTGGGAACCCCCAGCCGTGAGACCCCGCTGGGAAAACCTCCTGGGGGACACACAGGTGAGGCTGCAGCGCGTGGCTCCGAGCTTTGGCACCTCTGGGAATGTCCAGCGGGAACACTCCGCTGGGAAAACCTCCCCGGGGAGACACAGGTGAGGCTCGGAGCTCTGGCACCTCAGGGAGCCCCCAGCCGTGAGACCCCGCTGCGGAGCCCCCTGGGGAGGCACAAGGCGAAGGCCCCAGCGCTGGGTGCGCACCCCAAGGGCGGCTCCTCGCCCGCAACACCAGCAGCACCTTGGCCAGCAGCTCCCCCCGGAGCCCCGGGGGCGCGGAGGGCCCGGGGCGGGGCAGCGCCTGAGGGGCGCCGGGGCGCCATGACGGTGACAGGCCCGGGGGGGCGGCAGGGGGGCCCGGCGCCGCCAACTTCCCGCTCCCGGCGCCGCGGCGGCCGCTCGGTACCTGCCGTAGATGCCCTCGGTGATGCGGTTCCGCTTGAGCGGCCGCCGCAGTTTGCTGCAGTCCGCGCTCCGCCGCTTCATCCCGCCGGCCCGGCCCGGCCCGGCCCGCCCCGCTCACGGCAGCACCATCCGCCCCCGCGGGGGGTTCCCGAGCGCGGGGCCTTTTTTTTTGGTTTATTTTTCTTTTTTTCCCTTTTTTTTTCTTTTTTTTCCCCGGGAAACAAAGAAATAAAAATAATTCCTGGTCCGTCCCTCCCCGCCGTGTCCCCCCGCGCAGCCGCCGCGCAGCGCCCCGCCTCCTCGGCACCGACCAATCAAACGGTGCATCTCACCTGAATGACAGCATTTCCGACCAATCGACAGCGGGGAAGGGCAGACGGACGGTCGAGTAGGCCAATCGTGATTGGCCCCGCCCCGCGTTGTCGCTCGGCCCGCCCACCACCTTGATTGATGTCCGCAAGATCCAATCAAAATGAATGATTGGTGATTGATGGCTTGTCAACAAATCTCTGTGTAGATTTTGGTCTCCTCCCGCCTACTGTCCTACAGGGCTGGTTCCCGCCCCGTGCGGTGACCGACTGCAAAATTGCCCAATGGAAAAGGAATAGAAAAATAAAAGGACAGCTCAGCTATCCACTCGGAAACGGAAGAAGGAGGGCTCAATTTCCTCTGTCACCGTAGCAGTGAGGTACCACCCCTCAGGCTTGATTGACAACCTCGCTGGCAAATCGGCTGTTGTGGAAGGAGACACTATGTCTCCTGTGCAAAGACAAGCAGCCACACTTTACGGTGCCCCGTGTGGCCCCCACAGCGCGGCCTGTGCTGCCGGCTCACCGGAGGATAAAATAACCCCCAGGGCGACTGACGGGCAGCGCCAGCCAGTAAACAACGCGCATAAGTGAGTGACAAGCATTCAGACCAATCGCAGCGCAGGACGCGCTGCCCAGAGACGGCCGGTGCTGGGGGTAGGCCAATCAGAGACCAGGAGGAGCCGGCGCTCGGCCAATGGGAGAGCAGTCCCTAAGGGCGGCCTGTGCGGAGGGGGCGGGCTTTCGCCAAGGGGCGGGGCCGGGCGGGTCCAGCCGCCGCCGCCGCCGTTCGGGGCTGCCGAGTCACGGCCGGGCAGCGACTTTGTGAAATGGGTGTAGGGATATTTCACTTCGTTTTGTTAAGTAAAAGCTGGGACAGAGCTTTGGTATTAAAGTAATGTGCTCTTATGCAGTTTGATACTTCATGTGAGGAAGGTTCAAGCTATCACCACAAATGCAAACCTTTCACAGATGGTGAAAACTATTATTGTGCCCTACAGCCTGGGTTGGCAGGAGGAATGTCCTAAAATTTACGTGAACTGGGATTTTTCTGCGTATGTTTTTGTGTGATAAATATTTCTGTCACCAGCAGGTGGCTTTAAACCTATTTCTGGGCACATTCCCATTTCTGGGCACTTCTCAGACTCCACCCTGCCAGCTCAGCACTCAGTTTGTAACAGTCTCAAAGTAGAGAGTCTGAGGTGTAATCACAGTATTTTAATCTGAACTGCCTGAACAAAGAGGGTTCCCTTTACCAGAAGGACAGGGAATACTGAGAAGATACAAATATTCCCTCTGGTGTCTAAAGTGAGCCTCGAGAGAGAGGGATTTTTAGATGACAGGACAAGGGGGTGTGGATTTAAGCTGCCAGAGGACAGGGTTGGATTGGATAAGAAGAAGAAATTCTTTACTCAGAAGATGATGAGGCCCTGGCACAGGTTGCCCACAGAAGCTGTGGCTGCCCCATCCCTGGAAGTGTCCAAGGCCAGGTTGGAGCAACCTGGGATAGTGGAAGGTGTCCCTGCCCATGGATAGGGTGGCACTGGATGGGCTGTAAGGTCCCTTCCCAAACCATTCCAGGATTCATACTATGGATTCATGAAGTGTTCCCTGGATCTGTTGCCATGGCCATACTGTGAACACCAGAGTGATCCTACAGGTAGCAGAGGTAATGCTGCATCTCCAGGGTTCCTTGATTCCCTGGTGTTGGGATGGATTCATCCTGCACGAGAAGCTTTGTTGTGGGATGTGGAGCGGTGGAATCCCACTGAGAATCTCAGTGTCACTTTTCTGTGATGGGACTTGGGTCCACCTGGACACCAGCAAAGAAAACAAATAAAGGTTTTGCATAAGCTTCCCCATCCTGCTCCTAGGAGTCCATATTCTCCTTTCTTGCCTTTTAGCTGAGCTGCAAGGCTCCCCAGCAGCTGGAATGCTGCATGGAAGGTGTCCTGGGGCAGGCAGAGCTGGCAGTTGGATGTGTCTGTGTCCAGGAGCCCTTTCTGAGCTCAGACCATGGGGTGGCTTTGGGCTCCTGACACAGCACAGATAAGGAGCTGCTCCTTGCTCACGCCTCTTGGGCTTTTATCTCTCCTTGAGTTCTCATTCCTGGCCCCCCACACCTCCTTAGCTATTGGTTTGAGGGCACTGGAACATTTTTATAGGGGAAAAAACCCGAATTAATGTGTTTGTGCTTAATATAGTGGAGTGCACCATGTCTTCCTACTACCTCAACTTCCGAACCAGCATTCCCTGGGTGATCCTTTTCCTGGAACTTGTGTTCCTCATCCGCTTTCTCTTTTTCTTCACAGCTGTTGATAACATCTACTGCTCATTCGACTCCTACCCAGGTAAGACTGGCTGGGATAGGAGGGATAATCCCTGCTCCTGTTGTGCTGTGCAGTGGAGGTGGGATTCAGGTTTTGTTAGGGAGGAGTAGAATGTTTTTATTGGTCTTTGTCACCCCACCTTGCCGGGTGTCGTGGGAATTTATTTATATCAGAGGTGTGACGGTGATCCAAGACTAAATTGCATTTTTGGTCAGTTTTCTGCTGCCTGTTTGAGGTGATCCTGGCTCCTGGGAAGGTGACAAACTTGTGAGGGCTGGCACTGCTCTGTGTTGAGCTCCTGCCTCCTGTGAAGGCTCCAGAGTAAGAACTCAGGATGGCAGCATTTTCCATTTGAATGGAAATTAATGAAGTTAATACAGTACAAAGAAGGGTTTAAGTGTAGTCTGGAGGTGTTTTGTGCATTGATTTCTTTAAATTCACCTCAGGAAAAAAGAATGTGCAAATTTCCTTGCTAAATGTCCTTCATTTCTGTGTGGCTTTTTGACCTCTCAGCCCCCATCCTGTGGCATCCATTCAGATCATTTTGTGAAAATAAACTCAGGGTTAGGGGGTTTTCTGATTACTTATGGATTGGAAGGAAAGCTCTGGAATTCTTTGCAAGTACTAAACACTAGTGCCACTTCAATTTTTATCTGAAGGCTTCTCAGTGAATTGTATTATTTTAATTGACTTCTTTTTAACCAGAAATCCAGTCTGCATTAATAATTTCACTGCTGTCGTGGTCTTTTCTGTCCTGCAGAATTTCAGGATGTCAGCCACATGGTGGTTTTCGGATTTGGCTTTTTCCTGATGGTTCTGAGAAGATATGGGTTTAGCAGCACTGCATTCAACTTCCTGATTGTTGTCCTTGGTGTCCAGTGCTCTGTGCTGCTGGAGGATTTACTGCATTTCCTTAAGGTAGAGGAAAATGCAGTTGGTCTGAAAAGGTAATTAATTCCTGTTAGAGCGGGAATAATCCAGGGCTGCTGATTGCTCTGTAGGGAGGTTCATGCTCTTTTATAGGGACCTGTTTGGGGATTAGCAAAGTCATATTTGCAGACATTTTAGAAGGCTTTTGGTTTTCGAGTACATTGTGCTCTGTGTCATTATTTCTGCATTGGCCCTGGTGTCATCCTCTCACTGAGTTCTTTTTCTTTTCTTTCTTTTACTGCAGTCTAGCAAAGGCTCTGGTGAGTGTGACTGCTGTGGTCATCTCCACTGGAGCTGTCCTTGGGAAGGCCAATCCTGTGCAGTTAATTGTGATGGCACTTGTGGAATTAATAGTTTTCAATGTGAGCAGATGGATCAACAGGACATTCCTGGAGGTACCGTGGCGTGATTTCCAAAAAATGGGGGAAAGTGTCACTGGAACGTTGGAATGTTGCCTTTTTTTTGAAGGAACATTGGTGTGTTTTGTCTCTTCTCAGTTAGATTGTGGCCGTGTTTTCACTGAGGGTTGAAGTCTTACTTTGGGATTATACTTAAGGACATCAGACTCCAAACACTGCACACTCCATATCTCTGGGATAAGTCAACCTCCCATAAATAGCTCAGGCAGAAACTGGGGGACGGTGAAAAGAAATTGTTTGTGGGGAGGTTCCATGACCAACTCTATCAGGACCTGCAGCAAAGGCTTGGAGTGGCCTGAGTTAGACCACAAATGGTGACTGTTGCATTGCACAGGTTGGCAGCGAGCTCACCCTGAGGCACGTGCACCTCTTTGGAGCCTACTTTGGCCTGGCAGTCGCCTCCCGCTTCCCTGAGCCCTCCCCAGGGCTGGACAAGAACAGGAGCACCCCGAAGTCAGACCTGTTCTCAGTGCTGGGTGAGTCCTTGGCCTCAGTGTCCCGCTGCAAGGAGAGAGGGCAGTGGGAGCATCAGGGAGGTTTGGGGGGGTCACAGCACACTGAAGTGTTGGAATGCAAAATGCAGCTGTGATGCAGCCAAGCACAGAGAACTGCTGCAGGTTTTGAATGCAAAATGCAGCTCTGAATGCAGCCAAGCACAGAAAATTCCCTGCTTTTCACAACGGACACGTTTCCTACCAGGCCCAAGGGCCGCTCCTGCGAGGGCTCTGTTGCTTTGTCAGCCTCAGCACAAAGGCTGCTGCAGGTGAACTGTTCCTTCTCCCATTTTCTTTCCTGGCCAGGCTGTCCCCTGTGGGCTTGTCCAGGCTGCTGGTGAGGGCCCTGAGTGCCAAAGCTGAGCTCATCACTGGTGTCCAGCAGTGCTCCCAGTTCCCAGCAGGGCCACGCTCACTTCTGTCTCGCCAGGTGCTGTGCGGAGATAGAAGAAGGCAGTCCTTGCCTGGTGACAGAAATAAAAAGATAAAAGCCTCAAGAAGGGTGGGGAATGTGATGCAGGCAGGCATGTGAGGGGGGGGCTGAGTGAGGACAGGCTGAGTGTGTGGGACTTCCATTCTTTTTCTTATGGTTTCTTTATTATCACGACTTCTGTTGTTTAACTGCCACCAACTGAACTAAAAACTTCCTGCAGGGGTCCACAGAGTCTAATTCTCAGTCAGTCCTTGCCCACCTGAGGGAAAACAAAACTTAAATGCTGCTCTTTTGTGTCCCTTGAGTTCTTGTTTGCTGGGGAATTCGAGATCAGTATTTTAACCTAACTCACCAAGACACTGCTAAACCTTCATTATCATTTTAGTGCAGCTTGCTACAACCAAGTGCTTGGGGTATTAATATTGTTATATCTTGAACAATTCCTGAGGCGACTTGGGTAGAAAGCAGCAACTGAGCCGGCAAATTCCTCATGGTGCCTTCTTGCATCCTGCTCTGAGGGCTGTGTGGAGGGGGCCGAGGTCTTGACCTGTGTTTGGACTCATTATGTGACTGTTTTATTTCCAGAGCTATAAGTATTTTTTTTATGAGTTACTAACTACCTAATCAATGGGAATAAGATCGTGCTAGGCCAAATCATCCCACTAGTCCTCAGTGCCACCCTACGTTTAGAATTGCTGAAATGGCCTCTCCTGAGTGAGAGGCAGGGTTATCACTGCTTTGGTGCCCTGAAATCATGGATAGTAGCAATAGATGTTGGATTTCAAGGAGCCAGGAGAGGCTGGTTCAAAATCAGTACCTGCCAGGGCTGCCAGAATTGGTGACAATGGCTGTGTCACTCGTGAGCTGTCTTGAACGAGAACACTTCAGGTGTTGCTGTCAGGTGAAGCAGGTCTGGTACCTCTGTGGTGTGCAGAACACACCATCAGTGATGGCAGTGGGCTGGAAACAAACCCCAACCCCTGGAAATGCAGAGTGAACCCCTGTGGGGTGTGTTGTTGTTTGCGCACGGGGAGCACAGGGCCCTGTGGGATCCAACCCGAGGTGTTAGAGGCCGCTGACTTCCCTCTGCTGGCTGGAATTTGCTCTGTGCACCTGCACCCATATCCGTGGTGCAAAACTGCCTCCTGCCAGGCAGTGCTCCTGTTCCATGGAGGCTGGGATTCCTAAATGCTGACAGTGAGGCAGAAGAACCTGTTTTCATTCCTGTCAGAGAAGCATGAAAGTCCCTGACACACAGTTCCTTCCTGCAAGGGATCTTGGAGGAGGCTCTGTGCTTTGGGAAGGGTTATCCTTTCTGTACAGTGACTGCAGGCTGTGGGCTGGAGCCCTCCAGAGAGACAGTGATGGATCCCCTGTGGATTAGGCCCATGAGAGTCTCTTGTGTTTGTCTCCCAGGCACTGTCTTTGTCTGGGTGTTCTGGCCAAGCTTCAATTCTGTCCTGACTGACTCCAAGGAGGAAGCAGTGCTCAACACCTACTTTGCCCTGGCAGTGAGTGCTGTGGCTGCCTTCATGTTGTCTGCCCTGACCTCCAAGGATGGCAAGTTCAGCATGGTAAGGCCCGAGGCAAAACCCCTGCACACAGAAGGGGTTCTTCTGTTGCTCTCAGGGATACACTGCAAACACAACAGCTCTTAACGAAGCACAGCTCCAGGACGTCAGCCTGACAGTCACAGACTCACGGAGTGCTTTGGGTTGGAAGGGACATTAAAGATGACCTCATCCCATTCCCTGCTATGGGCAGGGACATCTCCCACCATCCCAGGGTGCTCCAAGCCCCATCCAGTCTGGCCTTGGACACTTCCAGGGATGGGGCAGCCACAGCTTCTCTGGGAAACCTGTGCCAGGGTCTCCCCACCCTCACAGGGAACAATTTTTCCCTAATATTTAATCTACACCTTCCCTCTTTCAATTTAAAGCCATTACCTCTTGTTTTATCACTACAAGCCCTTGTACAAAGTCCCTTAACTCCATGTTTTTATTGTTCTCTGTTCCAGACTCACATCCACAGTGCAGTCCTGGCTGGTGGGGTCACCATCAGTTACACAGCCCCCAGCATCAGCCACCCCTGGATTGCCATGATTCTGGGGCTGCTTGGCAGTGTCATCACCATCCTAGGATCTCACTGTTTGCAGGTAGTGCTCAAAACCTGGAAATGTTCTTGTGTGAACTGCATAAACTTCTTTTCCAATGGAGGGAAACCTCTTTTCAAAGAGATTCAAACCAGGAGACCTGAGGTGTTTTGAGCAGAGTGCAGGATTGCAGGTTGTGAGAGCAAATTCATTCTCTAGGTCTGCAACAGGAGATATGCAATTACCAGCTTGTGTTTGTGGGTGATCAATTAAACCTTTTCTTCTTCCCAGAGATGCTTGAATCCTCCTCTCAAAATCCAGGATACTTCTGGAGTTCATTTCACTTTTGGCTTGCCTGCTCTGCTTGGAGCTCTGGCTGCTGTTGTTCTCTCTGTTGTGAAGGAAGGGACTCATGCACAATGGAATGATTTATCCAGGTACAGAAATTCCTTCTATTCAATAATAGGCAGAAATAATTACTATCGCAGTGTGCCCTGAGTTCTCATACCTGTGGAGAGCCTGAATGTCATCAAAGATAAATTGTTTTACATCAGATAACCCAAGATAATCCCTGAAGTCCAAACAAAGTCAGTAAAAAGGAATTTGAGAGTTGAGCAGACTTTGAGTCAAAACTTTCATATCAGCTTTGGGTCCTGTTTTCTGTCTCCTTTTTATTTGATATTAAATATAGCAGACAGGGGATGAAGGCTGGGGATGTGCCTCCTTCCAAGCCTCATTTTAGGTTTTGAGCTGTTTTGGGGAGCTTTGTCTGCAGATGGGGGGGAGGCAGAAACCAGAGTGCAGCACAAGGACCTTGCACTTCTCATCATGTTCTTACTGAACCAAATTTAATGAAGTTCTAGTCCCACAGTGATAGACCAAACAAAAGTCCCCTGAAGTCTGCATTAGGCTTGTGGCAGGATGTCCTGAAACATCTCAGTGCAGCTGCAGAGGCTCGAGAGCAGTTTCCAGGAGAGATTTTGATGGAAAATGCAGTGTAGATACAGATCCAGTCTTAATGCTGAATTCAGCAACTGTGAAAGGTGAAACATGGTTTTTTTTTTGCTTTCCAGTCTGGGTTTGTTGATCTTTGTTGAAGTTGCTGCCTTCTGCCAGACCCTCAGCACTGCCTTGGTAACAGGGTTTGTTACAGGTCGGTATTGAAACCCACCCCAGGAATTTCTTCCTTCTTTCCTTGGGGCAATTTTCTGTGGGTAAATCACCTGCCATGGGGACGAGAAAGCCAGGGACTCCTCCCAGGCAGCCCCCTCTGAAGAAGAGGAGATGTTTTCCACAAAAATACCCCAGCAGCACCATTCTTTCAGGGCTGGAGTTTGATTTGAACTGAGGCTTCACAGCTGCCCTCAGATTTCAGACGGAGGGGTGTGAGGATGGAAATACTTCTACATTTGGGTATCAGTGACAGAAGCAGCTCTCTGGGCCTTGTCACTTCTTGGGGTAAATGTGCAAAGTTTCCCTAACTCAGGAGCTGCCTCAGCCCAGCACCAGCCTTTTGGTCAGGAGCGGGATCAGCAGGACTCACGTGCCTCCCATGGGATGTTTCGTGGCAGCTGCTGCTTTTCCATAGCCCTTAATTCTGCCTTGAGTAAAAGAGACATGAAAATTGCTGGGAAATGCACCCTAAAATGATTTTTTGGTGTGTTTTAATTGATCTAAAACCTTTGCATTACCTTAAGTATAATTAAAGTTGAGTAGATTTGTAAAAAACATCCAGCTAAAACAACCAAACATACAGTGTTTAACCAATTGTTTAAAAATCCAGATATTTCCATCAGAAATCCCCAGCTAACAATGCTGATAAGCCAGATTGTTTTAAATACACAGGTACTTTTCATGCAAGAAGTTAATCATTTTGATGTATTTTCATAATCTAGCAGGCTGCATAATGAGGTTTTACCTAAAGTAATTAACTTTTTAATAAATCCTGACAAGCTTCTCTCTTTGGATTTAAGGTCAGCTTGAGTCAAGGGGCTCTGCTGAAGGATTCGGTTCTGAATTTGTGTTTTGATCTGTTACATTTGGATCCATGGTCCTGAGAAAGACACAATCTTCCCCTTTCCCTGATGTTTATACTGGATGTATCTGTTTTTACAAACAGGTTTAATCTTAAACATCAAACTGCTTAAGACTGTTCCTGTATCCAAGTACTTTGATGACCAGTTTTACTGGGAGGTAAGTTTCAAAATTATGGAAAATTAAATGTGTGGGAGTTTGTTTAGCACCTTGATGAAAAATTCCATGTACTTGAAGTAAAAATATGAACGAGAAGGGTTATTCCATTTCTCAGCACATTTTGATGCACAAACATCAACCCGGGGCACCTTTGGGTGCTGACTGTGATGCTGGATCTGAATTACAGAAAAAAGAAATGGCTGAAAATAAGCTTTTAATCAGCTTTTCCATTGTTTTGTGGGTTTTTTTTAATGATTTGATACATGAAAAGTTCTGATGCAAGGACATTTTTCTTCACAGTTTCCCCATTTGTCTGTTGGATTTTGAATGGAGGATCCCAGCTGACAGATAAGACCAAGATAAGATTTTCCTCTTTGTCACTAGAAAAAAGGAATAGCCACGATGGCTTCAAAGAGCACTGAAATATCCATTCTCAGGCCTACAAAAGCCACCCCAATGGACACTCAAAAAATTAGTGTTAAACTGTTCTAGTTAGTCTTGAAAAAATAGAGTGTAAATTCACAGATGCAAACTTAAAACGCATTTAGCTTTTCTGCTGTGTTAAGTATTTTTTAGAAGATATGTACAAAAACACTGGCTGCAAAAATAGCTGACACAGAAAAGCTTCCAAAAATGCTCACCTAATAAAGAAATGAAAGTGAGATTGCTTTTCTTTATTCAGCACACTTGTTAAAAATGAATGAGGGAACTCGTGACGCCGAGGACAGGGCTGAGTCCTTTGATGCTCAGTGACCTCATTCATTCAGCTTCCAAGTCATGCAAAATTCCTTGCAGAGGAAGGGCCAGTTTTCCCTGTTCCCAGGTCTCCAAAGAGCCACCAAGAGTTCACCAGCTGCCCACACCTTCCACCAGCCTGGACACAGCACAGGAAGCTGTGCCTTCCTCGTTATCACCAGAGGATATAGGAACTATTCAGGGATGGGAAAAAAAAAAATCCCAAAGCAACACAGATCTATATTCCACAAGAAAAGTCACACAGCAGCAAGTTTTGAAAGTGAAGAAATGGTTATATTGTCCAGATATAGGAAATATTTAATAAATACATCTTAAAAGGTTGCTTTAAAGCATTTTTAGTAAGACTTGGATTGTAAATAACATCATAGAAACAGCTGGTTAAATACATCCATGTTCCACTCTCCTTTTATTTGTAGCAAACATCATTTTAGAAAAGTGACTCCACTGTTACTCTAGGAATTTTACATTTGTCAAAAACATCACAACGTTTAAGTGGACATACAAGAGTAAAAAAAAAAACCACCCAAACAGAATAGAGCTGGAATTTTTAGTGCTTTCAGCTTTCCTTGATTTCTCTTGAGACGTAATGGAAGGATTACAAAATGGTTTTACAAAAATCTGGGGAGTGTGCAGTTAAAACCCAGCGTGGCCAGGGCACTTCCAGGGCCTTGTTCACTGCCACAAATCTTCTGTGCGACCAAACTTGAAGACCAGTCCTCTGAAACACAACAAAGGGACACCAGCAAATCAAATCCCTCTGATTTTAAACACAGGGCTTTTCAAGGAGCAAACTGGGGGGGTTGTTAATGCAATTCCTGAGGGAAACCTGTGCAGACAGACCCCGGGGATCTGCTGCCTTCACCAGTTTGTTCACACAGGTTATGAAACAGGACTTTAGGAAAAAACAGCAAGTTTCAGTTTTTCATCATTAAAAGCAAATGAGGTAACAAACAAATAAAGGGAGATAGTCTTACCCAAAAAAGATGAATGCATTCTGGAAAAACACAGCTATTCCTGGGTATACCACTGTTTTTTCTAACAAGAGGAAATAAATCTCCATTAATTTTTTTGGAAGTTTTCAAGCATATCCCATTTCTGACATGGCATTTTCTCATTTGCTAATTGAACAGAGAGGCTCTGCAGAAACTCAGTAATTTGTGTTCTGGGAATAAGTGTTCATCCAGGGAATTATTCCCATGTAACTGCAGCAGTTTAATTATATCCAGGAGTTCCCAGCTGAGCAAGACCTGTGTTTGTAGAAGGTATTAGAAGTTTGTACCTAGAAATAGATAAAATCCATCCCAATATTAATAATAGTGTGTAGGGAACCAAAATATTCAAACTGGGCCTGCCTAGGAACTCTCTAATTACCAGTTCTAAAATTCGGGACTAATTTACAATACCTTAAACTTCCAAAAATGGGTCAGGTCTCACCTTTAACCACATAACCTCCAAAAAGGATCCACATGGAAGCAATGAGGGATCCAAAAGCCATCATGAACCCAATGAAGAGCCAGATCCGAGCCCCTGGAATGAGAGGGGGGGGATGTTCCGTGCCTGTGTCCGAGGATGGGGAGCCCCTCTGGGACACCCCACACACCCCTGGCACAGCTTTTCCAGCCCTTCCCAGGCTCAGGGGCTGCAGGGATGTGTGGGACCCCAGCCCTCTGTACCTGTCTGGCCCAGGCAGCCCTCGCTGTAGCTGTCCCCCCGCACCTGCCCGTTGGACACCGCGTTGATCCTGGGTGGAAAAACAGGGAAATCTGGGATTCACCCTCTCCCTTTAAAACCTGTGCATTCTTCATTGCACAGAGTGACTTCCAGGAGCGTGTGGCTGTGATCCTTACATCAGGAATGCAATGGTGGCTATCACCCCACAGGCGTGGTAGGAATGGTTGAAGTCTTCCACTTGAGGGTATTTCACAGCTGCATCTATGATGATCCACCAGCCTGTAAAAAACTGGGGGGAAAGGAGAGCTTAAAACACAGACACGGCCTTTTCTGAGCGCGGGAGGTGGCTCTAGGAAAAATGACATCAATATTTCAAATCACTCTTACAGTCCCCAACCCAGAGCAAACTGAAGGCACAACCCCTTTTCTGTCCATTTGGGAACAAGGCTGAATGCAAAGCCAGAGATTTACCCACTCCAGTAGTTAACTCCTGGATGGAAGCTGTGAAATTTAAGCAACACGTGGATGGAGGAACCCAGACCAGGTGTTGTCAGTAACTGCTGCTGCACACAGGGACAATTATCCCTGTTCTTCCTTTCCATAGGATTGTTAAGGTTGGAACAGCCCTGATATCATGGATTCCAACCATAAACCACCATGGTCACCACTAAACCGTGTCCCCAAGTGTCACATCCACGAGTTTTTTAAACAGTGACTCCACCACTGCCTCTGCCAGTGCCTGACCGCCCTTTCAGTGAAGGAATTTTTCCCTTTTATCCAACCTAAACCTCCGCTGGCACAATTTGAGGCTGTTTCCTCTCGTCCTGCCACTTGTAATCTGGGAGAAGAGACTCCCAAACTACTCGTAATTTTTAGCGTATGATAGAAAAGCCAAAAAAACCCCAAAAGCCCAAAGCAGAGCCAGCAGAGCCCCACGTACCAGCACCCCCGCGGCCACAGAGGCGATGGTGTTTCGCTTCTCCCCCCAGTCCACGCACTCCGAGCACCTCAGGCTCTCCAGAAATCCCGACATTTTTCAGCAGCGGGAAGGACTGCAGGAGGAAAAGGGGGGTTTGAGCGCACAGGAAACCCGCGGGCAGCGACAGCGGGCGCGGAGCTGCGCGGGGGGGCCAAAGCCGGGGAGCGGCCGCGGCCCCGCCGGTCACCGCCCGAGCCCGGGGCCACCTGGCCGGGACCGGGCGCCGTCCCCTC
>WBMZ01015599.1:0-17822 GCA_013400975.1 Atrichornis clamosus
CGGCGGCGCCGGGCGGCGGGGCCGCGGCCGCGGGGTCCGTGAGCCCCTGGGACATCGCGCTGTGCGCCACGGGGACGGCGGTGGCGGGGGAGAACGCGCTGGTGCTGGCCGTGCTGTTCTACACGCCGAGCCTGCGGGCTCCCATGTTCCTGCTGATCGGCAGCCTGGCGCTGGCCGACCTGCTGGCCGGGCTGGGGCTGGTGGCCAACTTCGCCGTGCGGTACCTGCTGCGGCCGCCCAGCGAGGCGGCGGAGCTGGCGGCGGCGGGGCTGCTGCTGGCCGCCTTCTCCGCCTCGGTCTGCAGCCTCCTGGCCATCACCGTGGACCGCTACCTGTCGCTGTACAACGCGCTCACCTACCACAGCGAGCGCACGCTGGGCTTCACCTGCGCCATGGTGCTGCTGATGTGGCTGCTGTGCCTGGGCGTGGGGCTGCTGCCCCTCCTGGGCTGGAACTGCCTGCGGGACCAGAGCGCCTGCAGCATCCTGCGGCCCGTCACCAAGGACAACGCGGCCGTGCTGGCCGTCACCTTCCTGCTCCTCTTCGCTCTCATGATGCAGCTCTACCTGCAGATCTGCAAGATCGCCTTCCGGCACGCCCAGCAGATCGCCGTGCAGCACCAGTTCATCGCCACGGCGCAGGCCACCTCCACCCGCAAAGGGCTCTCCACCCTCTCGCTCATCCTCGGCACCTTCGCCCTGTGCTGGATCCCCTTCGCCATCTATTCCCTGGTGGCCGATTCCAGCTACCCCGCGGTCTACACCTACTCCCTGGCGCTGCCCGCCACCTGCAACTCCCTCATCAACCCCATCATTTACGCCTTCAGAAACCCAGACATCCAGAAGTCGCTCTGGCTGGCCTGCTGCGGGTGCATCCCTTCCACGTTCTCCTCCAGACCAAGGACATCCAGCGACGTGTGAGGACTGAGCACGGAGCCAGAGGTGCTCCCTTGCTCTCCTCCTCCTTCTCTTTTCCCCTCTGTCGTTATCGTTTCCTACCGGGAGGAGCCCCCCCGGTCAGCACATCTCGTTCCATGGAAAGACGGCCAAAAAGGGAAAAAAAGCAAAAGGGAAAAAGAAGGGGGAAAGAAAGAGAGATAGAGTAGAATGATAATGGTTTCCTTTAGAAATGTTATTTTCTTACACATTTTATTTTTTATTTAAAAACACAAAACACCAAAAAAAAAAAAAGAAAAGAAACAGAAAAGAAAAAGGATCCTCGTACGATGGCGTTTGTCTGCTCTCGGGGTAAGGAGCCAGGGGAGCAGCGGGCCCCATCCGGGTGGTCCCACGCCTGGGGGGCACATCCCATGGGAAGCCACAGGAGCGGGGGGAGGGAGGGGGGCAGGTGTCGTGTTCGCCCCCGGCGGGGCTGGTCCCCACGCGTGGGGTGGTTGTGCCCACCCCCCTGAAATCAGGTCCTGCGATGCTATGCAATAATGGGGGGGGCCGCGTTCAGCACCGCGGGGGCGGAGAGCTCCTGCCGGGGGGCCGCGGGTGGAGGGACACGGTGACTCTGTGGCTCTGTGGTTTGTGAAGCACTTTGAGAATCTGCGAGGCGAAAGACACTTTAGGTGTGGGTTGTTCGGGCTGTCACAGGGATGGGGGTACCCAGGGAATGCATTCTCTCCTTCCCCCCCCGAAATGTGACTGGGGCAGGACTGGTGGTGAGGGCAGCTGGGGTGCCCTGCACCCCAGGGTCTGGGAGGCCAAGGAAGGACTCTCCTTGTCCAGTTGGGGCAATGGGGAGATGCTCTCCCCCCTCCCACACGGGTTGTTTACATGGGGTGGGATTTTCATCCAAAGAAGGGTCTGGGCTTGCTGGAGTCCCCGAGGGGGAAGCCTCTGTCACCACATGTGTTATTCCTGATGCTGCCAGTCTAGCTCGCTTCTCTAGAGCAGCTGTGGGCCCCTCACATTCCTCTACTGTGTGATGTGCTTTGTGTGTTAGTGAGACCACGATGAAGTGCCCTTTATCCTGTGCTTTCTTTTGGCCGGGAAGCAGAAAAGTGCATTCACTTAAAAAGCAAGCAAGAATCCAAGCAACCCCCAGAGAGATGGCAGGAGCATCCGTGGTGGCTCAGAGCAGAGGGGGGGATGCTGCTCGGGGGTCTGGCGTGGGGACAGCTCGGGAGACCCTTCACCAACTGGGCCTGGTTCCCAAACATTCTTCTCTCCTTTAGGGAAATTGCTGTAATGTTGGAGAGGGACTTTTGACAAGGGTATGTAGTGACAGGACACAGGGAACGGCTTCCCACTGCCAGAGGGCAGGGTTAGATGGGACATTGGGAAGGAATTCTTCCCTATGAAGCCCTGGCACAGGTTGCCCAGAGAAGCTGTGGCTGCCCCTGGGTCCCTGGAAGTGCCCAAGGCCGGGTTGGACGGGGCTTGGAGTACCCTGGGATAGTGGAAGAGGTGTTCTTGCTTTGTGTGGCTGCAGTGGGTACGAAGCCACTTCATGGCTGGATACAGACAGACCCAAGTGAATTTTCCCTCTGGATCTGTGCAATGAATCTCTTGCTCCTTGGAGCTAAGTGCACATGAGAAAGCTCTGAATCTCCAAAGTGTGCCTGGGGCTTGGACTTATTGTCTACCTTTGAAAGGTGGCCAGTCTCTGAATTTTTATTTTTTGTGGTTTTGGGGTTTTTGTTTCATTTCCTTTCTCTTATGAATACCTTGGAGAATGGGCAGTAGGCACAATGTTGAATCAATGTAAGTTTTAAAGTAAATATATATATAAGAAAGAATAATATTTATACAAACACTTTACTAATTTTATTTCTTCTGGCTTTTTAAGTGCAGCCAGGTCCCTGCAGTTCTTCAGTGTGAAAACTCAATAGCTTAAACCCTTTTTGAAACATTGTGAACATTTGAAATGTTTTTATACAACCACCCTGGCTAGAAGACAGGATTTGTTTCTCTGGGCAGCTCATTTTGTATCTTTAGATGAAAGGTAGTTTAACTAATCAGCTCTAGAGAAACCTTGACATTAAAACAGTTGCATTTTCTTGGCTTTCCAGTAAATTCCTTCTTGTGGAAGAGCTTGATTTTGGCAATGTTCTTTTTAGAGTCTAGGTGCATACTTAAAACTTGTCTCAGTTTGAGGGATGCCAAAGTCAAATAAAGATCAATGGAAAATAATGTCTCCCTGTGGCCCTCCACAACCATAGGAGAAATATTTGGGATGTGAGGAGCTAAAGCTGAGGACACAACCCCTACCAGCCAGCTGAGGTCAAGAGCAGGTGGGGACGTCCTCACTGGGATGCTTGGTACTCACCCAAACACATTTCCAGCAACCTTGGCAAAGGCAAACTCTGAATTCTGGTCCTTGCATGAAGGACACCCTCGTTCTGCTGCTGACCCAGCTCACAGCCAGTGTCCAGGTGTGGTGCCAGTATAATCCGTGCTCACAGTCAGTGTAAAACAACAATCACTTTTTTTTTTTCAAGTCATGGTCTAGCACCTCTCTTTATGAGATATTGAAGGTGTCTGTGGAAGTTGTTAAAAACGCTTGTTAGGTTTCAGGAAGAATCTCAAGAAATCTCTAAAAAACCCCCATTTTGATAAATTGGCTTTTTTTTCTTGTCATTTCCCTAAATTAAAATAGTACAATTTCTAGGTGGTTTTTTTTCCCTTGCTGTTTTTCCTCTCCTATTTTATCAGTGGCAAGGGGGGAAACAAAGAGGAGTGAGGAAGAAAAAGAGGTTTAGGTTCACCTGTCATGCTTTGTGTTGTGGAAATCTCTGGCCATTTTACTGCACCTTTGCTTCAGTGCTTTGATTTTGGGTAGGTTTTGTTTTGGTTTTGTTTTCCATAAAGAAAATCTTTTACAGGAAAATTTTGAGTGGCAATGATGGACATCAGTGAGGATGTTGGGTTTTGAAGCCTCCTTGTGCTGAACATCAGGAGAGCTTATTAAAAACCTTAAATTACCTCCCAAGTCAGTGATGCTGTGCAGGGTGGGAATGTCCTGGTGTTTGGGGTCCATCAGGGTTGGCTTTGGGATGTGTTTAATATGGAATGCAGGGCCTTTGGATGAGGTTGTTGCCATAAACACCGAGCTGCTCCCATGAATGTAATGGCATCACATGTGGATGAGGCACCAGTGATAAGGGAATCAAAACAAAATGGGTTTTCCAGCTGGTTTTCAGTACACTCTGTGGATTCACTGAGGATCCAAAACCTGGTGAAAAGAGCCAAGCAGCCCCTGTCTACCTCCTGGGCACCATGAGGTGGACATGGAGCAACTGGAGTGCATCCCAGGGCTCCCTGTTTCTTTCATTCTATTGGATATATTGGTAGGCCTCTTCTGACTGGGATTCCCGTGTCAGTGTTAAAGCTGAGGTCTGCAAAAGTCATTGATTTAATTATTGTGCTTTTCAGATGGGGAACAGTGGTAGTTCTGCAAAGCACAAGGTCTTTACCTGGGTGGGAATTTGCAGGTATCCTTTGATTTTCACAGAGTCTCCATGGCCGATCCAGGTGGAAACTGGACCTGCTTGGAGAGGGCTGGTCAGTCTTTAGTTGGGAAGAACTCATGTCCTTACCCTGGCCAGGATCTTGACACTGTGTTTTCAAACACTGAGCTTTGCAAATAGCTTTTGATAAAGGATGAAGAGCCAGAGCCAGGCTGTGCTTACATTCTTGTCACTTCTGGATTCTTCAGGACCTGGTCTAGATCCAGAAACGGGCAGAAAACTGGTCCTGAGCAATTACTTGTGGTATCCAACCAGCCCCAGCCTATGGCAGGGATCAGCATAGCCAGGGAAATGAATCCACTGCTTATTTGTTGATTTATTTACAGGCTTCTGGGTGCCTTTGCCTTTTCCACCACGAGCTGCTGGCCAGCAGAATGTAGGTGTGAAATGCTTTTGGTGTTGGTGCTTGGCCAGTTTGGTTGAGGGCGTGAGGAAAGGGCGAGGAGGAGAAAGGAGGAGAAAACATTCCTTGAATCTACTGTGACGAGGCCAGGGCCACCGGGAGGTGGGATGTTACCACAGCTCCCCTGAGGTGCGTGGAGATGTGCCAGGAGTGGGGGGAGCTTGTGCATTTACAACAAGCCCTTGTCCCTGTCCCAGCATATTTCAACTGAAAAATTAAAAAAAAAAAACCCACACAACCTGCCCCCTATTGAAATGTACCCATCAAAGACTCTCCCATCAAAGCTGCTTAGTTTTATTTTGTTTGGGTCTTTTTTCCTTTTCCATTTTGGTCAGTTTGGGACTCTGAGCAGTGAGAACATCTCTCTTTAGTCAACTTCGTATCAGTAACCAGCAGTAAATATCTCAAGGATCTCAGTCCTGAGGTGGCAGCCCCAATTTGCTCATATCAGAGAGTTTTAATTGAACCTTGAATAAACCCCCAAGAAACCATTACTGTTCTCATTAGGCGATGAAGTACCTCTTTCTTGTAGAAGCATCAAATTTGGGGTGGGGAGACCTTTAAAAAGCCATTGGCAATCACTTGTATTGGTGTGTACTGACCAGCGTCGACGACTCACGTCATTGTTAATGAATTAACAGTCCATTTTTAATTGTCAGGAGTAATTGTTGAATGCACATGGTATTTCCTTGTAATTCTTCTTGTTCATGCTCAGCCTTCCCTCTCGGCGAGGCGACACAGCTTCACTTGTACCATTTGTACCTCTGCTGTTTTCAGTGCAGCTGCCTACTGCAAAATCCCCCCAGAACCACCCTTCCCGCTGTCCCTGCAACCCCGGGAATGGAGCCTTCCCACTCCCATTGGAAAACTCTGCAATACAGAGCATTACAGAGGTAAAATGGGGTTTTCAGCAGAGAAAACCCAACTCAGAATGGGTGATCCAAAACTCATTCATCCCAGACTTTGAGGGATGTGAATTACTTGTCTCCAACTCCAAGGGTAACAGTTGCCTTCACAAATTCTGCTTGATGCCGAGTGCAGTCGTGTCTAAACCAAGGTTATCCCTTCCCAATTTGAGGATGCTGCAGTGGGCAGGGCGCTGGATGTCTGACAGCACTTGGTATCCCTGAAATCACAAGCACAGGTTTATAGCCTTACTGCGGGCTCTGGGAGCTGGAAAACAGCTGGCTTGTCCCAGGAAAAGCTGCCAAAGGGCAGTGTCTGGCCGAGGATGAGGGGCAGTGCTGGCTGCTCGTCCTTCCGAGCCCGCTGCAGCCCTTGGCTCAGCCCCGCCTTTCCTCTACACCACGCAGGGAGAGGGGCTGGGCAGGTGTCTGAGGGCAGCTCAGGATCCATCAGCCCCCGGGATAAATGGCATCCTCCCTGGAAAGTGAGCCCTCCAGCCTGGAGGCGGGGACGAGTTTCTGGTGGCAAAGCTCAGCGGGAAACTCACCCAGAGCCAGATCCTGCTCCGTGTCACCCTCCTGGGGCTCTGACCCCCAGGTCACGCTGGCCAGGCTTCTGTGTCCATCAGAGTCGCTGTCAGCAGCACAGACAGAATGGGAATCAATCACCCCCATTCCCTGCCTCCTGTCCTACCTGATTCCCTAGGAATGAGGCCATTCCACAGTAATCAGGACAGAGACTTGTTTTGCTGTCAGTGTTTTCATGAGCCTTTTAACTTGACTGGGAAAGTTGATCTCAAAGAAAAATGTACAGCTATCATTCAATTATGGTTAAATCAAGCCCCTTCGATGCACTTTATGACCGAGTGAAAACAAATCAATGCTGTTATTGCACTGTATCTCTATTGTGTATAATATTATACATTCATCTGTAAGAGTAATTTATTTTTATTACTGTAAATAAAACTGTTAAAGTGATTTGTCAAGAGGATATCCAAAAATAGGGGGAGGGGGTTTAAAATTAAACCATTTGAAGATCTGGGCTCCTGTCCCAGGTATGTGCCATACCGCGTGTGTGTGTGTTTTTATTTCAGCTGGAGCCAGTCTAGAGCAGGTCTCTGCTTTCCCTCACCCGGGGTCTGTGTTTCCACTTGGATCAGGATGAGCTGGATGAGGACAAGAACTGCCCGAGACATTGCGGGGTTGGGAAGGAACAGCTCCTGCTGCTCGGAGCCTCCAAGCACAAAGACAGAAGTTTTTCCATCAGCAAACCATCCTCTGCCCTCTGATTACCCAGGCAGTCAGGGATTAAATACCCTTGGGAATTAATTGATCTTTGAGGGCTTGATTCTTCAACTGAAGGGTTTTAGAGATATCACAGCTTTCTGCTGCTTCTTCTGTGCCTCTAATAGAGGAGGGAGCATCACAGGGCTGATTAACTCACAGCCAAGGACAAGCTGACAAAAAGTCAAACCCAAATCTTCTGTAACCTCTTAAAATCTTTATTAATTTTTTTTTCTTCTTTTTTTTTTTTCTTTTTTAATTTAATTAGCACATGCATAAAGTGTCAACAGTTTGGGATTAAGATGACATTTCTTGAACAAATGTAGTTACAAGCGGTGCCTCGGGTGGACCCAGGTTTGCTCTCTACCCTGCACAGAGCAAAGCTCGTGTTGCCACCGACGCCGTCCCTGCCTCTCCGTCACCGTGTCACCACAGGCAGAACCCACAACACTGGGGGGAAATACACTTGTTCACACGTAGCAACTGGGTAGGGTGGATAGATACGGGCAGCAACATCTACTCACCTACGGACTAAGTGCACATGGTTAAAGACCCCGTCAGACAGTGAACATCTCCTTCGTTAAGCTCAACTATGTAATAAAGGGAATCAGTCGTGTCCTGGAACGGGTGGCCCTCCCTTGGGAAGATGCCTGTCTCCCATCAGCTCCTTCTATCAGGTGGCAAATCTAAGGAGATACCATCATTCTGCTGTGATTTAAAAATGAGCCTTTTGCACGAACTTCAGGGCAGCCCCACTGATGCTGAGCACTCGGGAAGGTGTCCCTGTCCTCTCTGTGCCACCCTGCAGAGCTGGAGCCAACCTCCCTAAAGAGCAGCTCATACCCTGACTCCAGGCTCTATGTATGATCAGTTGGTGCCAGAAGGGGAGAAAATTGCTTTTTAAAGGCCCAGCTCGAACTGGCTGCTCACAGATTCTCTGTTTTACGAGGATTGGTTGCCCCAGTGCTCCAGGAGGCCTCCTGAGCTCAGAGCTGCTGAGTTTGGGTAGTGCAGAGGGGGTTTGAGGTGCCTTGATCTACAGGGCAGAGGAGATGATCCTCACATGTCTTCAATTCCCCCCAAAATAATTATCCCACAGTCTCACCCAGAGGGGCTTGTGCTTCTACTCGCTCGGAAGGGGATGGAAACCTGGAGCAAGATGGTTCCTGTCCTGCTGCAGCAGCTGGCATTCCAATTCCAGGAGGAGGAGGAGGAGAAAGGCTCTCCAGCCTCAATGTTTGTCCCGTGACAGCAGCAACCCACAGCAGGTGAATGTCCCACAGCCAGGTGGTGACAGGGTTTGTCCCTCCCCACACACCTCCCGCGTCCCCTGGGGACTGTCCCCGTGCTGGGGGTGCAGCACTGCCATGTGCACCCAGCTTCCTGGAGCAGGTTTCCTTGGATTGCCCAAGATCTGAGTAAAAACTGCTCCCCAGACCCCTCCTGTGGAAGGAGGAATCCCAGGGGATACCCTGGGGTCTGGGCAGGTCCGGGTTTCTGCCCCAGGTGAGCTCTGCCCTTTCCCAGCACAGCAGCACCACCCACCCCGGGAAGCTCCCTGGCCATGCCGGAGGGACCTCCAGGAAAGGCACTTGTGTCATCAGGAGCTGCCGTGCTGCTCCACGGTGTTCCCAGTGGGAATGCTGGACACCAGCCCTGTGTGGGACAGGGCACACCTGAAAGCAGAGGGGAGGAAGGTGCCAGCATGGCTCAGCATCACCCCAAACTCCTGCTGGGGACACCCTGCTCCAGATTCCCCCACAACAAGGGCAAGCAGCCCCAAAATTAAGGAAGTCTATTAAGGTGAGGAGCCATCAGCCCTGAAATGTCCTAAAAATGTATTTTGAAGAAAAGGTGGGGTTTTTTAATTGGTGGGGATTCAAGCAGGTTGGATGGGACTTGGAGCACGCTGGTCTCATGGAAGGTGTCCCTGCCCATGGAAGGGGGTGGAATGGGACGAGCTTTAAGGTCTCCTCCAATCCAAACCATTCCGGGATTCCATGATCTTCTTTCTTTTCCTGATCTGCTCTGATCTGACACAAAAAGCACCACAAAGAGCAGCCCCATTTGTGGAAAACTGGTCAGAATTACAGAGAGTCCTGAAACATTCAGTATAAAATTAAATTTGGAGGGGGGGCAGTGGGGGCGGGGGGTGCTGATGCTCGTGACAGTAGGATTTTTGGAGACCTGGCAGGACTGTGCCAAAGCTGTTCCTGCTGCCAGCAGGAAATCACCAGCTCCTGCACGGGCATCACAGGAATGTCACCCGGCTCCAAGTCCATTTCCTTTCTAAGACACAAGACTTTTATGTTTTTTCCATGGCAAGAAGTGACTTTCCATGGAGTCAGCATTCCCAGCTGAGGCATCAGGCTTGCACCAGCACCCTACAGAGGTGACCATCAATGGGATTGGGAACACTTCAGCCGGGGAGGGGCCTTCAGGGACAAAAGCACCTCCTACGGTGGGAGGAGCCCCCTCTCCTTGCTGCCCGGGGGGTGATGTGCTTACTGCTTTTTCTTACACACCGGTTTCCTGGGATCTGATTTTTGGAAGTGGTTATGGTGACACCTGCTTCATCCTGATTGCTGGGAAGTGTTGCTGTGTCTGACCTTCCCTCGAGGGCCATGGGAAGAAAAGGGAACAGATTATCCTTCTGGGAATCCCATGGAAGTTGTTTGTTTGCTTTTTACTTTTTTTTTGGGGAGGGGGGTGTTTGTTTATTTTTAGATTTTTTTTTAATTACTATTTTTAGATTTCTCAACTGAGCTACCCCAAATCAAAGGGTAATATTTAAACTGCCCACCTTAATTTCCCAGCAGGGGTTTACCCACTACAGTCTGTGGAGCATGACTGGTGCAGAGGAGCTGCTGGAGCTGCTGCCTTTTAACCATCAAAATACAGCAGTAACAGCTGTATGTCCTGGTTTTCCAGTTAGTTCACATCCTCCCTTCTCAGGTGTTTATTCTGCAGCACATTTTATCTTTGTTGTATTCCAGGGTCAACACCAAAACCAAGGGAGAGCAAAAGCAGCTGCTCTGGCTGCTGGGGGATGCTTTGGGGCTGTAACCCACCAGGACACACCCACAAGTAGTTGTGCTGCTGGGAGGGGATGAGGCAGAACTTCAGACATGCCAGAAATGCCCTGTGTGCACCTCCACCACTCCCTGGCTCCACACAAGGCCACGAGCTTCTCCCTGGTGTTTGCTCACCTGCTTCTCAAAGCCCTCCCATGGCAGAGCCTCTGTGACCTGAGTTTCTCCATCCTCACCTTGAGAAAGCTTTCCCTGAGATCTGACTCAGCTCCTTCCTGCCCCAACTCAATCCCACGCTGGCCTGGAGATGTATGTCCGCCACTGCCCTTCCTGGCTTTGCACAGGGTTTTACCTAACGCAGGTTCCCCGGTGCAGAGTGGTGTGAGCATAACCAGCCTAAAATGCTGGGCTGGTTTTTTCTGGGTTTTTTCCCCTTTTCTGCACACTTAACTTTGTCCAGAACTAAGAGCTGGAACTGTCACTGAGCTGAAAGTCCCCCCTGGGCCAGCCCAGACCCCTGGCATTGCCACCGTGGGAAAGGTGTGCAGGGAAAGGCTCCTTTCACACATATTTGGGCTCACAACGACCAACAGGAGGTTTAAACCTGTTCCTGGGAAGAGTGAAAGGCCACAGAGGCACCTCTGGAAGGTGGCAGCCGTGGGAAGGTCCCTACTGGGAGATGCCCTGGGAGGCTGAAGCGTCAGTGGTGCTGTGGAGATGTCTGTGGCCTCAGGGTCCTGTCAGCAATACCGACACCAAACTGGGTAAAGGCCCATCAGCTCTGCCTTCAGGGGACACCGTAGCCAAGTGTGTTCCATCCAGCTCTTGCCTGGGGATCCCTCAGCAAGAGCCCATCCCTCACTGCAGGCTCTGCCTCAGCCTGGTGACAACACCAGGATGGTGTCCTCCCTTGGGAACATCCTCATGTCCTCCTCCCACCCTGCCTGAAGGCTTTGGGGCAAGCACCTCCCTGAAGTTCTGGACCGTGGGTTTTGTTTTGTTTGTTCATTCCTTCCACCAGCAAAACGCAGGCATGATTTTCACCTGGAGAAGGAGGAGCTTGAGAGAGTGAGCCTGAAAAACCTGGGGTTTGTCCAAGAAAGATCAGATTCACAAAAATAACCCCAAACCTTTGATTCTCAAAAGGATTGAACTACTTCAAAGTCTGGGTTTGGGTTGTGTCTGGAAGAGGACATGTTCCATGAGCTCAGAGGCCACCACAGGAATTGGTGGCAGCCCTAAGGGTCGGCAGGAGGCTGCAGTGCTGCTCCCAGGCAGGATTCCCACCCCATCCATGGCCATCCCAGAGAGCACAGCTGTGTGGGGGCTGGGAAAGGCCCACCCCGAGGGCACGGGGACCCGTTCAGAGACAAAGCCAGGCTTGGCTCTCCTGGACTTTGCTCAGGCACTTCTGCGGGGGGCAGTGGAGGGGCGGGAGAGCCCCACCGCTGACACGGGGGGGGATGTGGGTGTGGTGCTGGTCAGGGGTCACCTAAGGAAGGGACAACAGTCCTCAAGGTGCTGCTGCCCAGTCGAGGGTAAATTCATGGGTGAGTGAGCATTTGAGGCTTCTAAAGTGCAGTGCAGGTTACATGGTCTTTGCTGTAGACTGTAAACTCCTCAGGACAGACTCCTTGCCCTTACTTTTATTTTTTTTTTATCTGTAATGTGACATTCCAGTTGAGAAAAGCTTACCCCTAAATAACTACTACTACAGGAAAAACAGGAATCTCAACGAAAGGAACAGCCTGCGCTCCCCTTGCCAGCACCCCATGACGGGGAGTGCTTCCCATGGCCATCCATGGTCCATCCACTAGGAAGTGGCAGGGTGTTCCTGCCAGTCCTGGACCTCTGGAATGCACCCTCCAAAACGCCACCTCCCATGCTACCACCTGCCTCCCTCCAAGCAAAACTTCCATTTATCCTTAAAGCTGAAGTGTTAATTCAGGCTCTGTTCTCAGGGGAGTCTGCAACGTTTCAGTTGAGGCTGTTGGGTGTCTGGAAAGGGAGACAGAGATGGAAAAGTTGCTGGGAGGAAATTTGAGGGCTCTTGTGTGGAAAGAGCTCTCTGAAGAAGCCAAGTTCAGCCTTATGTTTGTCACCAGAGTAAAACCAAGACAAAACAGTTGCAAAAGCAGAGCTCTCATGGGATGGGATGTTCACTCCTCTCTAGGTCTCTTCCCAGGGTGGAAAATGAGAAATTAGAAACTACCCAATCCATTCTTCCCTCAGGACACTGATCCTCTGAGAGCCACCAGCACCACCAGCCAGCTCCAGGGGCCACTCTAAATCACGGGGACACTGAGTGCAGTGCCAGGAATGCACACGGCCAGACTTCCACCAGCCCTCAGAAACCTGAGCAAGACCAGCCTTCACACCTGGTGGAGCTTCACAGGTGAACCATGGGCATGGTGGTCCCCATAATGTCCCTTTTCAGATGAACCTGAGATGTCCAAGAGGTTCCTGAAGGACCTCAAGGACTACAGCCTTCCATGAATATCTCCAAGCAGAACCAAACCGGCTCATCTGCTGTTCCACTGACTCCAGCCCCATCTCTTTGTATGCACACAGGATATTCTCCCTGCCATTGACAGTCATATTTATTATTTTTAATCTATGCCCATAAATTGGCAAGTAGGGGGAAGTAGATAAAATGGAAAGAGGAGCTCTGGGGAGATCAGTTGGGCTCATTAAATGTTTGGCACTCCGTGATTATCCACTGGCAATGAAATGGCACTGCTATATTTTAACAGGGAACACGATACCTTAATGTACAGGAGAATCTCCTCAGCCCAATTCTGGTACTCTTGAGAGAGGAGAAATTCAATCATCTGTGACCTGGATTGTATTTTTTAATGTCTGCCAAGCTAGATAAAATATTTAAATATTCACTTTTATATCAGCCCACATGAGGATTTGAGCATTTCAGGTTGTGTAACACAGCATGGCCTACTTTGGGGAGAATGTACAGAAACAGGCACATATGTACAAAATATTGAGTGTGCAGCATGTGGGGCAGACAGACAGTGTTAATTAGTGTGGCACAGCCAATTCCACAGGCGCTAGCCCAGAGCAGCCAAGGAATTGGTGTCACTTCTGTTGGATTTCATGGGTCACCTGAGCAAAAACCAGGTGAATGTGCCTGAAATAAATGCTCAGGCATGGCTGAGTCCCTCAGGCAAAGGTGCTGAGGATGGAATGGCTGTCATGGGATTGGGATTGGGGCTCTCAGTGCCACCATGTGGCATTAGCAGTCCAGTTTGGTAATCCTGGAGATCTTTCCCAACCTGAACAATTCCCGGTGCTTGCCTGCCTTGTGGTGCTGTTGGGAGGGCTGGGAAGAGCCAGGAATGCCATGCCCAGACCAGAAACGGGTGACTGCAACCCATCCTGACCACACAGGTTACCTCTCCACCAGCTCCACCAGAAACCTGAGCAGTGGGATCTGCGGCAGACACCTCTCTGGGATGAGGATGGGAAATCCCACCCTGCTACCAAGACAGTTTAAGAGTTGCCACGGCAGTTCAGATCCCTGGAAGAGGAGGATCATGATGTTCCCAAGCAACTGGCAGGGCTGGGAGGTCACGGTGCTGCTGCCTTGCTTTGCAGTGGAGTATGTGGAAAAGGTTTGTGCTATTAGGGGATGTCCTTAAGCAGAATACGAGGATGTGCTGGGATTGCTGGGATGCCCGATGGGGAGAGTGGTGTAAGGACATAAAGGTGTGAGGAAATGGGGGTGAGCCTTGCTACCTGCTCCCTGAGGTGCCCAGCTGTGCATCTGCTCTGCAGATGTGGCCTGTGCCCAGGGCAGGCAAGGCCTGAGTGACCGAAATGACCTTTAGGGTCCCTTCCAACCCTCCTGTGATTGTCCAGTGCTTTGCCAGGCAATGGCATCAAGTCGGACAGCTGCCAGTCCCCAGCACAGCACAGCACAGCTGCTCCCAGGTGACGGGGCCGTGGGAGGCTCCAGGGACAATCCCGACCTGCCACACACCAGTGGAGTCCTGCCCCAGTTACCACAGTCCCGTGTGACACACACAAGGCAACTGGTGCATGAAAAGCAGGGACTTGATCTTCTAGGGACTCTCGGCTGCTCTCCAGTTCCCACCAGGACTGGAGAACTGGGACAGTCACAGATCCAAGGGATGAGCCAGTCCTGTGTGTCCCTGAGCCCTTTCCCAGGGCCCGTGGGACTCCTCAGTGACTGCAGCCCTTTGAGCTCTGTAACAGGTCAGCAGCTCCACCAGCCCCTGCCATTCTCTCTCTCACAAAGGGTTATTAATCTTTCTAAATTATCTAAATAAACCAAATTTCTTTTCACTTACAAAGAGTTTTCTGATTGTATCTACTTTAATAACACTCCCCAAGAAATACCACCAGGTGTCTGCTTAAATATTGCCCAGAATTTTTACACCACTTCCTTCTGAACCTGCTCCAGGCCAAACCCCAGCTGCCTTCCCAAGGAAAGCATGTCCCAGGCATTGCAGGAGCTCTCTGTCTTGGCCAGCCTTTGGAAAAAAGCTCTTGCAGCCATTTCCCTGCATCTCAAAGAGTCAGCATCAGAATTGAGAGCTCTGGGTGAGCACTGAGCACCAGGAATTTCCTGGTCACCTGCAGTGCACTGTGTCTCCCTGCCCCCTCTGGCCACTCCTGCTTCCTTGGGTTTTGAGGATGAGCTATTCCATGCATCCTGTTGCTCTGCTGCTTCTTACCTTGCCCTCTCTCACATCCCACATCCATTCTGCCCCTCTGCTCAGGCCCACTCGGCACCACAGCTCACAGCCCAGGTGTGGAAGGTGTCACATCCAAGGGAAAAGGGATATTTTGTGCCAGTCAAGAGAAGGGAGAGCTGCTGGGGGCATTTCCCAGCAGCTGGGCAGAAGATTCACCACATCTGGCCATGAAGGGGTAAATGAGCACATGTTGGGACATCAACACCAGCATTTCTCAGGAAACCAGTCTAGTGGTTGGTCTAGTGGAAGGTGTCCCTGCCCATGGCAGAGGGGTTGCAATGAGATGGTCTTTAAGGTCCCTTTCATTCTAAACCACTCCAGGATTCTATGAATTTAAGGATCAGCATTATTCGGGTCCCAGCTGTAACTCCCCACCTCCTTTACAGGTCTGGTTACTTCTAGGTAGTCAAAATACTGCTGTTGTAGCCATCACCTGCAGGGCTACTGGGAGAGGCAGGGAGTTGTGCACAGAGCACAGGCTTTCCCCAGAAGACATACAACACAGGGACTCCGTTTTCCCCCATTCAGGGCCTCATGTTGTAAGGGAACACAAAAGAGGGCCTGGGAACACCATGTTGGCAAGTCCATGGCTGATCCTGGCCCATTTTCCACTGCTGGGGAACCTCTCCCAGCTCTCTGCAGGTTTTTACACCTGACTGATATTTCCAGCATCCCCCACCCCTTTGCTCTGCCTTCCTGTGCCTCCTCCCTTCGTAGCTCTGTGACAAGTCTTCCATGAATCATGCTCTATTTTGATGGGAAGACAGGGATTTTCAGTGCTGTAGTAGGGGCCTGGCTACCCAGCTCCTCCACAGGGGCCAACTGTGGGATAGGGGAGCAGGATCAGGTACAGGAAATCAGTGCCTGGGGCTGAGTTGATCTCAACTGTACAGGCACAGTTCGTGGGGCTGCAAAGTGCAAGTTGAGAGTTTACCTGAAAGCAGCAGATTGTCTAATTAACTTTTTCTCAAATAATACTGAAATGGTGTCACGCTAAGGCCAAGGAGAGCTGGGCTTGGGGAAGCTCCCCGGACACCTCTACTCCCTTGCTGGAAAAGGCAAGACAAGGCTGTGTCCCCCTGCCAGCCTTTGCTCCCAGAAAACCGGTTCTAAGGATGGATATGGGCTCAGGTCATCAACATCTTGATCTTCTCATGCAATCCAGTCTAGTGGAAGGTGTCCCAGTTCTAGCTGGACTGGATGGGCTTTAAAGGTCCCTTCCAACCCAAACCATTCCATGATTCTCCAGGGAGCAACAACACGATGGGAACAGTCCCTACAGAACTGCTGCTAAACGTGGAGTGTCGCTCTACAGGGAAGGAGGCTCCTGCCCACACGCAGCCTTTGGAGCTGCCTGACCCCAAAAACACTGTCAGCAGAGTGTTCCCAAGCCCATCCCTGCACTCCCATGGTGGCACCAGCCGTGCAAACAAGGCTTTTTCTCCAGGAGCTTCTTGTTATCACAATTAACATCTAGCTGAAAAAGCACTGCTGCCTCTGGGGCTCCCTTCTCTGCAAAGCACACTCAGGGCCAGTCTCCAGTCTTGCTCCAGGTGTAAACCTGGAGTATTCCTATTAACCTGCCTTCAGAGAATTTTGGCAGTCATTAAATGTGAAGGTGCTGCTAATTCCTGGTCTCACTGCCTCCGAGGTGTATCCTACCAGTGCTGCTGCTGCTGCTGCTGCTGCTGCCCGAAGGGTTTTTGACATAGTGTAAAAGCAAAGCTCCTGAAGGAGCCAGCGGGGCCACCCGCGCCCGCTGGCAGCGACGTTGGGGAAGGTGCCTATACACACCTGCAACGGAGCCGGGAGCTCCGGGCCAGCCCAGCCCGGCGCCCCTCAGTCCGACCACTCGTTATCGTCCAGCTCGGAGTCGTCGTCGGACTCGCTGTACTCCACCGCGATCCGCCGCGACAGGATGGTCGCCACGTCATTGCCCACGGGCTCTTTTTTGGCCTCTTGTTCCCACTGCTCCTGGACTTTCCGGAGTTGGATACCTAGGGCAGGAAAAGGGCAAGGCACCCATGAGTGCACCCAGCGTGCAGCATCCCCCCAGTTATAAAGTATTGGGTGAAACAAGTCAGCTGCTGCCCTGGGCAGGAGGATGCAGGTGGTTATAAGGGTATATGAGATAATAGGACAGGATTGGTAGGCTAAGGGGGAATGGCTTTAAACTGAGAATAAGCTTAGATGGGATATTAGGAAGAAATTGTTCCCTGTGAGGGTGGAGAGGCCCTGGCACAGGTTGCCCAGAGAAGCTGTGGCTGCCCCATCCCTGGAAGTGAGCAAGGCCAGGCAGAACAGGGCTTGGAGCAACCTGGGATAGTGGAAGGTGTCCCTGCCCATGGCAGGGGGTGGAAGTGGATGAACTTTAAGATCTCTTTAAATCCAAACCATTCTAGGATTCTATAAATAATGCAATGTGTGTGACTATAAAGCTACATCATAGAATAAAACTCCCCCTCTGCTTCTACTCAATCTGAAAATGTTGAACCTTCTGGAAGGTTAAATTTACCATTTGACCTGAAGATTTGCAGGAAGAGGTAACGCGAGAGACCCTGGATCACATCACCCACTACAGCCTGGAAGGAAGTCACGTGCCTGAGAGCTGCCAGCAATCCATAGGGCTTCATTCCACCTCTAACACGGGTCCCCCACCTCTGCACTGCATTTACTCCCCGCCCCATGTCCCACCACCCTCACGCACCACCTGGGCACCAAGGGCTCATCTTGCACTCGGAGTAGCCAATGCCACCCGCCTCTGTTTTGTCCCCGCGGTGACGGAGCCGGCCCGCCGCACTCACCCCTGCGGATGGCAGCCAGCAGGTCGCTCCGGGCGTCGCTCATGGGCATCAGCGGGATCTGCGGCTTCCGCGGCTCCACGGCGGGGGCTGGCGGCGAGGCGGAGTGCGCCGGCGAGGCGGACACGGCCGGCGGCCCGGGCGGCGGTGGCGGGGGGGCCACCGGGGGTCCCATGGGGCCGGCCTG